>JAMQGT020012412.1:0-119280 GCA_024447675.2 Pterophyllum scalare | reverse complement strand
GTTGATTCAAAGGTGAGAAGGAATTTAATTCCACCTTTTTTCTTTCTGTTAATAAGGTTTCATTAAAATCTGTAGATGTGAAAGTGGCTTTTGTAGATCCGGAATTTAGGAGGTCTGAGCAGCTGGTTCATGGCTGCCCGAAAATCAGTGAAAAATGCATATGATTTCTGCCTGATTAAACCAACATGAATTCATGAAATCTTCTATACATTGCATCATTATGCTGTTAAAACATCTTAAATTGACAATTATAGTTTCATTCATAAATTTGAATGCGTTATATGCTCAGTGATCTGTGATTTTTGTAAGGATATTTTATGATTAATCACTAAATATTTGGTTATAACATTTTACTGAGATATCCTTACTAAAAACTAATCACATTCCAAATTTCATGTGATTCTCTTGGGAAATATGGAAGTTATGGCCGTTTATATTCAAAGATTCTAAAGGTCACATACTTTCTTCACTGAACAAGTAAAGCAATAGTAGGTAATCGCATATTTTTTCACTTAAATGTCATAACTTCCTTGTTTTTAAACTAATTTTAACACAGATGGGGTCATTTTGTTTGTATTTAAAGGCTCCATCTAGTGGTGTGAATTTTTAAGCCATCTGTGAACTCTGATTTTTTTTTTCTTGTAACATACCTGGATTATTCCATATGTGATACTCATCTGCAGGAACACTCTGCAGACTGCAGCAGGAGGACAGAGGTCAGAAGAGGTCAGAGGTCATTGTGAGATCAAACAGGTGTAGAAAAATTAGCTCACCTGCAGCAGTCAGTAGAAAAGGCATGAAACCAAAGAACAAGGTGATCAGAGATCAAATGGTCACATGATCCAACAGAAACCTTCAGACTGCATTGATTGGTTCCTGTTCCCAAACAGCAACAATCACCAGCGCCCTCCAGTGGCAGAAACAAAAATAATAAGTGTGGAGAAATGAGAGGTTTCAGAGATGTGAGGAGAAGGTGATCAGGCAGGTGTGCAGTAACATGAAGGAGACTCTACTGCAGAGGCAGATGCTCCATCTCAAACTCTTCTCTGCAGGTTCCTCACAGCCACCACCTCCACAAAGTCTGCTCCCTGACCTACATTACAGAAACTACAAGACGGTGCAAGAGGAGCTTCCTATGAAGATCAATAAAACCACTCCAGCACCAAAGAAAACTATTCAGTGGATTATTAAGTCCCTGCTAGTTAAACTATTCAATAATTGATCAACATATATGTTTATTTATTGTGCCTTACAGAAACCTGGTTACAGCAGGATGAATATGTTAGTTTAAATGAATCAACACCCCCGAGTCACACTAACTGTCAGAATGCTCGAAGCTCAGGTCGAGGAGGAGGAGTAGCAGCAATCTTCAATTCCAGCTTAGTAATTAATGAAGTTAATTAATCAATCATAGTCTTGTCCACCCTTATTGGGAAATTCAAAAACCTGTTTTATTTGTTATTATCTATCGTCCACCTGGCCTCTCATAGTCTCTGTCTGATTTCTCAGACTTTTTATCTGATTTAGTGCTCAGTTCAGATAAAATCATTATAGCGGGTGATTTTAACATCCATGTAGATGCTGAAAATGACAGCCTCAACACTGCATTTAATCTATTATTAGATTCAATTGGCTTCTGTCAAAATGTAAAGGAGCCCACCCACCACTTTAATCATACTCTGGATCTTGTCCTGACATATGGCATAGAAATTGAAGACCTAACAGTATTCCCTGAAAGCCCCCTCCTGTCTGATCATTTCTTAGTAACATTTACATTTACTTTAATGGATTACACAGCAGTGGGGAATAAGTTTTATTACAGTAGAAGTCTTTTTGAAAGTGCTGTAACTAAGTTTAAGGATCTAATTCCTTTATTATTATGCTCTTCAGTGCCATGTGCCAGGATGCAGAACATGAAATGCCAATCCATCCAACTTTCCTGTGGAGGACCCCAGCTCTCCTACTAAGAGCCAAATAAGTGTAGTGATGTTGATTCCTGTAACGACTGCTGCACACGGGCTCAAACCTTCAGCATCATAAATGTTGAATTGGTCAGGTGTTTATCGTCCTTATTGCTGTCAGGGAACATTTACAAGCATCTCAGAGAGAGGAGATGTCAGAGTCTCAAACAAATACAACCAAAAGAATTATTCTTCCACTGTAACTGTAGGACTCATAATGATTTTTGATTCAGCCTGTTTGCCTTATGAACTAAGCCATTTACCCAGAAAACCCAGAATATATATATATATATATATATATATATATATATATATATATATATATATATATGGAGAACTGAGTAATGTGGAACTAGATGTTTTCAGGAGGAAATCCCACTAAGACACATGTACGTCTCACACTGTGTTTTTGATGTCTCCAGAGGTGGCAGAAGTACAGACTTTCTGTATTTAAGCATAAGTACAAATACTTGTGTTAAAAATACTGAAGTGAAATTGAAAAAGTACAGGCTCTGAAACGTTTTTTTAAAAAAAAGTAGAAACTACATTTTGGGGGACGTTTCTAAATGAAACACATGCTATATCATAAAGGCCTCACAGCTTGAGGGTCCTGGGCAGTATATTACGCTCTTCTGGACAGAGATCGAAAGATCAAAACTAAACTAAAAATACTTCAAAACTAGAATATCTCAAGAGCTGGCACATGGAGACACAGCAGGAATAAATAATAAAGGGAAACAGAACAGAGAACCAAACCTTTGCAGTCCTGACTAATATTACATCAGTACCCCTGCATCTAACTCAACCTGCTCAATCTCACCGTCTTCATACACAAATTCTAAACTACACTGAAGTCCATTAAGGCAAACATACCACTGCAGTGGTGTTTCTTCAGTCTTTTCCATGCCACTTCTGGGCTGCTAGCACAGTAACTCAATCCTGAGGCGTAGGATGGCAGAAGTAGTTCATACTTCAGATGTTTATTCTGGAATAATCACAGCACACTCACACAGTAGAAACACTATATGCTCCCATGTCTAATGCAGCCCTCCATCCTTTCCCCTCACCTGACATCACTTTTAATATTAAAAGGAGTTACATTAACCACCAGTCAAATGAACATTCAAAAACCATTATACATCATGTTTTAATTAATCAAGAGCTATCAATCAGTAATAAACTTTATCCAAACTTTAAACTAACCTTTTAATATAGTGGCTCTTACACCATTATAATAGCAGCAGCTTTATGCAGGGTGCAGCCAGTGACTCTGAGTGTGAACAGGGAAGTGAAGATGCTGTAGCTAAAGGCGTCGCTCTGTTGGTCAGACTCCATTTAGTCGTCATCCAGACAACATGAAGGCTGCATCTGTTTCTCTGCTCCTTGGTGAGTCAATCCTCGTCTTCCTACTCTCATTAATCCATTCATTCCAGCTCTAACACACCTTTGTAGAGGAAACACACAAACAAAGACTGAGCTAAAACACAGTTAGAGCCTCGGCTGCTGATTATAGTCCCCACAGCTGACCTCTGACCTGTAACTGTGAGCTAATCCAGCACTCAGACCAGTTACTGCTACTCCTTGGGTAAGAGTGAGGAAACCAGCAGAGATCACAGAAAGTGTCTGCTCCTAGCCACAAAGATACTAAACTTGTAATGAAACAAAGTGTAGCTTTGAGTCAGTGTGAGTGTTTGTAGATTAAAACATGTAATGATTGGGATGTGTCAGCTTTATGAACTAAATCTGACTCACCTTCTTCATTTACACAAGCTGCATGATCCAAATACAGCAGCTCCCCATTCAAAGCTCCTCAGTGACTGTAATGTCAGTGAAAGCTAACGTGATAATGTGACCCAGCTGAAGGTCGTACTGTGTGTTTGTGTGTATTATTAATGAGTGAACAAGGACACAACTTTAATAACATGTTCTCTGTGTGCTTTAACAGCACAGTTACTTTTTCATAGTTCCTGTAATATTTATGGAGGTACTGCCCTTTTTCTGTCTGCACTACAGGAACTGAGAATCATGGTAATTCTGTTGTAGGGTCTCCTTTAGATTCTAATGCTGATCACATACTTTTTACCATAACAGATACATTGAGTTACACACTGTGGGTGGTGCAGATGTTGACTGATTTGTTGAATATATGAACAGAGATTAGCTAGATATATAAAGTAATATGCAACAAAGGACACTCTGCAGTCCTGTTAAAACCCATGAGTCAGTAGCTTGTAGATCCACATTTAGCAGCAATAAGTTGCAGTGATGGTTTTCTGTATAACTTGTATAAATTTCTCACATTGTTGGAGGAACTCTGTCTCTTCTTGACAACATTACTTTAGTTGTTTGAGGTTTGCAGCTTTATTCATGCACAGCTCTGTTAAGGTGCCACCACAGCAGGTTGAGGTCTGGACTCTCACTGGGCCGTTGCAGTACTTTGGTTCTTTTCTTTATCAGCTGTTCTGTTGGAGATCTGCTGTTGTCCTTGGGATCACTGACCTGCTGCATTGACCAAATTTAGGCCAAGCTTTAGCTGTGGGACAGATGGCCTCACATTAGACTCTAGAATATTTTGGTATACAGAGAAGTTCATGACTCATTGATTCAAGGCGCCCAAATCCTCATCCCTCCACCACCGTGCTGACAGCTGTTCTGAGGTGTTTGTGCTGATATGCTGAGTTTTAGTTTTGTACATTCACTGTGCATGAGGACAAATTTTGGTATGAATTATGCGTAATAATGTTTAAAACCGAAATGAGTGTTTTGTCATTATTTTTGTAGCTGAATTATTTTGTACTCAGATCAGACGTATAAACAAATGATACAGGCTTAGGAAATGTAAACATTTAAACTGATAGTCATTCTATTACTGCTACCAAACCTAGTGTCTCAGTGCCCAAAACACTCCGGTGGAAAAAACTCTGCCTTTTCTGCCTTCCTCCTCAGACACCATTGCTTCAGTTTCTTGGCTTAGTGGTGCAGGAGTCTCTCTTACAATATCATCCCCACTTTGTGTAAGTGTTAGTAAACACATTTCCTTGCATATAAAAATGGGGCGTGGCAGTATGCAGATTGCACAGGCCTGTTGGTTTAGATTGACTTTAAATTACTAACATATGCAAAACAGTATAAAAAAAACAAGCACAAGTTAAATGAATCAGATGGTATTTTGTGTTTTTGTTTTTGCTGTTTACACAAGGTGAGAACTTTTCTATTTAAATAGTCAGTGAGGACCGTTGTTCCAGAAATCATGTGCTTGGTTCAGATACAGCGTTGCAAATTTAAGCTGTGTTGCCATATTTTTTCAGAGACAGCAACTTATTCAACACATCATATTGACAAAAGAATTAGAAAAAGACTGACAATGAACTTTAATCTCTTCCATGTTAAGAGAGCCTGAGATGAAGCTCTTGGGTTTTTAAGGGGGGATTTTTCTGGAGGATTTTGTCTGAATGTTGGTGGAATGTGCATTCCTGAGAAAATTGTGGTTTTGTGTTAAAACACAAATGAAAATCTCCTTGCAATTTATTTTTTTTTAGCAGATTTGAATGACCTTCTAACCTCTAAGTTTGTGTTTCAGTCTTGTATACCAATTTAACACAACCAAATTTAACTAGTTACTGCTAGCAACTATTTGGCAACCAGCTGGGGAATACACATTTTTCCCTACTAACCAGTGGTTGCTAAAGATTGGCAGCCCTCAAAAAAACTCTTTACTGCAAACCTCTAACCCTCCTGTTGCAGGTGTGTGTGTGCTGCTGCTGTCTGCACTGACTGTTTCTGCAGGTGAGTTGATGGAAGTGAGAACAATCAGGTAGACTCCAACAAGAACACAAACACATTTACTCTGTCTGTCTGTCCTCCAGTCTCTCTGTCTGTCAGTCCAAACCTTCAGCAGTTCTTCAGAGGATCTTCTTCAGTGTCTCTGAGCTGTGTTGATGATGATGGACACACAGTTGATGGATGGACTGTGAGGAGGACCAGAGGAGGACTCACTGAGGACTGTGGAGCAGCTGGAGGCTTTGAGAGGGTCAATGGTTCCTCCTGTGTTCTGGATCTCTCCTTCTCCTCTGATGGAAGTTACTCCTGTGTGAACTCTTCTGGACAGCAGAGTGATGAAGTCTCCATCAGTGTTTCAGGTACAGACAGTGAGATGTTTGCAGCTGTCTCTCTGGTGGAACTCTGTCTCTGAATCACTCTGTTTGTGTCTTTGTTGGTCAGATGATTCTCTGATCCTGGAGATCCCTGCACTTCCTGTGAGGACAGGAAGTGACATCACCCTGCATTGCAAAAAAAAGGATGGTGACACAGTCACAGCTTATTTCATTTTTAATGGAAATAATATTGGATCTGTACGTAAATCAGAGCACACCATCACTAACATCCAGCAGTCTGATGAAGGTCTCTACTCATGTTCCACTGATCCATTGGGATCATCTCCTCAGAGCTTTCTGAGGGTCGGAGGTCAGCACACTCAGATCACTTCCTGTTTAAAGACCAGCCTTCCTCCTCATGGACAGAGCACCACAGCCTGCACCTCTCCTGGTATTTCTGCTCCTCCCTCTTCTCCCACAGCCTTCTCTCCTCTTTCCTCCTCCTCCATCATTCCAGTTGTAGCAGGTCTGGTTTCTGTGGTTCTTCTGGTTCTGGTTGGAGCTCTGATCTTCTACAGGAAACTAAAAGGTATGAAGTCTGTCAGACTCAACAGTTCACTGAGGATTGTGCACTCACTCGTACAAACATATAAAGCATACACTGTGTATTTTACTCTGTGTATTTTACAGTGTATTAAAGTATTAACTGGTTAATTTACTTATCTTTATCTGAGTTCCAGTGTCAAATTCACTCTGGGCTTTATTTTCTATTTCACATGAAACCTGTGAGGTTTCACTTTTAACATGTCTGTTTCTTAAATTAGTTTATACTGTGAAGTGAAACTTTCTGCACTGTCTGTCAACAGAAAGCAGACATGATGTAGGTGTCACATCCTGTGTTCACATTTCTGCAGATATTTAAATATATCTTTTCATGGGACAACACTGACACAATGACACTTTGACACAATGAGCTGCAACAAAAGTGAGAAAAAAAATCACTTCATCAATCACTTATGCTCACAAAGCAGGAGATGGATACACAACTGGAGTGAGAAGTATCATCAAGAAATTCAAAGAGAGCCACAGTCAGGATCAAGCCTGCAGAGGCAGGAAGCAAAAGAGTTCAAAGACTTTGGAAAGAAAAAAAAAAGTGAGCGATGTGTCTAAAGACTCAGACTTAGCCACTGCAAGGTCGCACACCTAGAAAAACTCCACTTCTGCAGAGACAACCCCTGCAAGCCAGACTGAAGTATACTGAGGACAGCCTGGAGAAAGACTGCACACATGGGAAACACATTCTTTGGTCACTGAGATGAACCTGGAGCTCTTTGGCCACAAAAACACTGCTCATGTTTGGTAAAAGAAGGGAAAGACTGACAACCCAAAGACGGTGAAATACGGTGGGGAGGGTGTTATGTTTATGTTTATCATATCCTCAAAGATTTTACCAAAACATGAACATCTGTGTCTGAGGAGGGATGGGCCTGTAGGTCATCCTACCCTGTTGCTAAGGAGAATAAAACTGCTGAGTCACGGTAGGGAAAATAAAAGAGGGGAAGCTGAGTGCTTCTATTATGGAGCTTTTATTACTCACTGGAGAAGCTTGTGCTGGATGAACCAATCTGAGAAGGCCAAGTCTAAGTCACGGCTCTCTCCAGCTGTCTTTGTATTGATTGTGCTTGCAGTATAAAATTGCTACGTTTAGCTTAGAGTGGGGCTCTTCTGGGAAGGGGAGCACAGGCAGGTGGTTGGGAAGGCCTGTGTCTACCTGAACAAGATTGGCCACATCTATGACATTCTGATATCTTCTGATTCTTTAATATCTTAAATGTCTTAATTTTTGAATTAAAGTGTTTCCCTTTACAAATAAAAAACACGCCCTGACAAAAACATCAAGCAGTGAGCAGTAGAGTTGGGTCTGGGTCATCACTTGGTCTTCCAACACAAGACCCAAAACATGCCACTTGTGGGGAAGAGCTGCCTCCAGAAGACCAAAGTGAATGTTACTGACTGAACTGAACTGAAGACCAATAAAACCATCAGATCAGGAGGAGCTGGAGAGATTCTCCAAAGAAGAATGGGCTGGGATTGCCCAGCAGACGTTTGTGAGCAATGTTGCAAACTACAGCAACTGACTGCAGGCTGTTATCCAGCAAAATGGATACATGATCAACTTTTGGCATAGCTTCACTTCTTCTCCACAGTGAAACACTGCAGACCGCAGTCAGAAGGTCAGAGGGTTGTGGACAGTCTCAGCTCTCCATAACACTTCATTCATGTTAATGTGCTTCTGTGTTTCCTCCTTCATTTTCCAGGAAGGAGTGACTCCTCCCCTCCTTTTGCTGAAGTCACCACCACACAGGGAGGTAGGCTGTGTCTCACCAAAACACCCCCCCCCACACACACACACGCAATTCTTTGCATCTTCAATCGACCCACAGTTTCACAGTGTGTGTGTTTGTGTGTGTGTGTGTGCTGATACACATGTTGTATGGGAGGATTTACACTTAAAACTGGTGACCCTGATGATGGTGGTGAAGATGATGATGATGTTGAGAATGATGATGATGATGACGGTGAGGATGACAGTGTTGATCATGGTTCAGTGTGTAGGACATGTGTGGACAGTGATGTGGTCTCAGTTACCTTCTCAGGTACGATCACAGAGTCCAGCTGCAGAGGAGCCATACCCTCCCCTCTGCATCAGACCAGGAAACAAATAAAGCACCTAATTTTTTGACGAGCTAGCAGACGTTCCTCCCACACCAGGTTCAGTCTGATTACCTTCAGCAGAGGTTTGGTTAGAACTAAACTAGAGCTGGAGAAGGTTCATCTCTAGTTTTTTAATCCACTTCATTCATGCTGAAGACAGCAGCACTCTTCTTTAAAACAGCTTTCCCAGCACAGAAAAGCATTTACATCAATATCCATCCACATTTCTGTCTTCAGGTCCTGCTGAGGTCACCTACGCTCAGGTGGTCTTAAAAAATAAGAAGAAAGCTGGCAGGATGACAGGTAACCATGGCAACCACCCATGGAACCTATTCATCATCAAGTTCAAAATAATTTCAACAACTTCACTTTATAGTTCCTCCATGAGCCTGTAGGGGGAGCTAGAGACATGACTGAAGTCAGAGATTAAAACAGTGGTGTTGCACACAGACACACACAGTCTAATGCTTTGTACTCTGTGTGTTACAGAGCAGCCGGCTGATGGGGATGTTGTGTATTCTTCAGTGAGAGCAGGTAACATTTACATGTGTGTGTGTGTGTGTGTGTGTGTGTGTGTACTTTTAGACACACATCCCGCTGATCCACATGTTGTATACTCTGATGCAGTGTTGTTTGTGTTGGTTAAAGATGACAACATCAAGGTTAGTTGTACACTCGATGTTGGCGACGAAGTGCTATCTAGCTTCAGAAACACTACGTCAGGTTTGAAGAAACGGCACAGGCACATTTAGAGAGTGAGTCCCAGCAGTTGGAGAGCAAAGCAGAACTGTGGTGATGCAGGAGGCCCCCCAGCGCCAAACAACAGAAGCTGGACTTCAGTCCAAACCAGTAAGAAGAGCTAAAGGAGCTGGGAGGACGGGATGTAGCAGAGGAAATGCTGCCCTTAAACACGCTGACTCGCCCTCGTTTCATGGGTGTTGTTTTTATGCTGAGGCAGCAGGGGGCGCTGCCGGTGTTGTGCCAAAAAGTGATCATCTGCCAGAAACCAATTTTCGGTATTTGCCAAAAAACGATTGCCCGTATTTAAACGACTTGTTGACCTTTAACCTGTGAAATGTGTCAAACATTTCTCTCATGAATGATATCAGGTCATTGTGAGTGAGAAACAGCATTTCTATCACAGGGTAGAAGCTGCACTCAGTTTTTGGAAAAGTGACTTTTATATATTCATTTTTTATGAAGGTAAAAACTGTCATTGACATTAAAAATGTCTTTAAACATAAATCTGTCTCAGAAGGCTGCAGAGATCACAACAAATATAACATCACAGTTCTATAAAGATATCTGAAGTGGATTGATTTCATCAATTCACACTGCAGGTACAGATGGTGATGATGATGGTGATGACGGTGGTGGTGGTGATGATGATGGTGGTGGTGATGATGATGATGGTGATGACGGTGGTGGTGGTGATGATGATGATGGTGATGATGGTGGTGATGATGGTGATGATGATGGTGATGGTGATGATGATGATGATGATATGATGGTGATGATGATGGTGACGATGGTGGTGAGAATTATAAAATCAGATGAAACTTTAATGATCCCACGACAGGGAAATTTGCATGTTACAGCAGCTCAAGTACAAAAAAGAAGGATGAAATAAAATAAAATAGATAAAAATAGAAAACACTATATACATTAAATATATATCAATACACATTTACACATATACATCAAAACACTATATACATTTGCAGCTGGTAATTTGTATACAGCATACACAGTATGCATTATTAGTGGGAGTGTAAATAATTAAATGTATCTGTACCATATGTAAAGGTATACTGTGTGCATAAGTGATGGCAGTGGAGGTAAAGTGTCCAAGTGACTCATGACATCATGATGACATCATGTACAGTCTTAACTGCTGTTGGGATCAATGAGCTGTGAAAGCGTTCCTTCCTGCAGCGAGGGTGTTTCAGTCTCTGACTGAAGGAGCTGCTCAGCTCACCCACGGTCTCATGCAGAGGGTGATGGGGGTGTCCATGATGGATGTCAGCTTTGCTAACATCCTCCTCTCACCCACCACCATCACACACTCCAGAGGACATCCCAGCACAGAGTTCGACCTCTCGATGGTTCAATTTGTAGGACATGTATGGACAGTGAGCATCAAACACAGTCTGGTCTCAGTTACCTTCTCAGATACGATCACAGAGTCCAGCAGCAGCAGAGGAGCAGCTCTCTGACAGTTTACCTCCATGTCTGGATGACTCCTGCTGCTTTATGTTTCATAATCTCACAAAGATTCCTGAAAACTCCTCAGAGCTTCATCATGACCTGATACATCCCCTCTGAATCTAACCAGGAAACAAAGAAAGCACCAACTTTGATGAACTTTTGCCCCCACACCAGGTTCAGTCTGATAACCTTCAGCAGAGGTTTGGTTAGAACAAAACTACAGCTGGAGAAGGTTCATCTCTAGTTTCTTCACCCACTTCATTCATGGTGAACAAAGCTGCGCTCTTCTTTAAAATACATTTCCCCGTGCAGAAAAACATTTACATCAATAAAAAAACAACAACAACAAAAAAAAATAATATATATTTTTTTACTTAATTCATGTTTTTTTTTTACTTAATTCATGTTTCTGTCTTCAGGTCGTACTGAGGTCACCTATGGTCAGGTGGTCTTAAAAAATAAGAAGAAAGCTGGCAGGATGACAGGTAACTATGACAACCACTCTTGGAACTTATTCATCATCAAATTCAAAATAATTTCAACAACTTCACGAGAAGGGAGCGGGAGATTGACAGACGGATCGGGGCTGCTTCTGCAGTGATGCCGACGCTGCACCGGTCTGTCGTGGTGAAGAGGGAGCTTAGTGTAAAAGTGAAGCTCTGGATCTACGTTCCTACCCTCATTACTTATAATTTTAAAAAAGTTCTTTTTGCTTCTCTCCAAAACATGGGGTTAAGATTTAGGGTGAGGGTTGGGGTCATCACTAACAATGACTCAGGGGGAGTTGGGGGGCCCTAATCTGACCAATCAGAGAGTCAGAGCTGAAGCTGCAATTACTTGATTCATATTTCTGTCTTCAGGTCCTGCTGAGGTCACCTATGATCAGGTGGTCTTCAAAAATGAGAAGAAAGCTGGCAGGGTGACAGGTAACCATGACAACCACTTCTGGAACTTATTCATCACCTAAATCAAAATACACTTCCTGGCCAAGAAAAAGTCACCACCAAAAATAAAGATCACACTATATTTTGTTAGACCGCTGCTAGCTTTGATTACAGCGTGCGTTCGCTGTGGCATTGTTTAGAAAAGCTTCTGCAGTGTTCACAAGTTTTATTTCCATCCGGTGTTGCATTAATTTTTCACCAAGATCTTGCAGTGATGATGGCACATTCTGACCACTGTGCAAAGCCTTCTCCAACACATCGCAAAGATTCTCAATGGGGTTGAGGTCTGGACTCTGTGGTGGCTAATCCTTTTGTGTAAATGATGTCTCATGCTCCCAGAACCACTCTTTCACAATTTGAGCCCGATGAATCCCGGCATTGTCATCTTGGAAAATGCCCGTGCCATCAGGGAAGAAAAGAGTCCAATCTTTATGCTCTCTAGGAAATTGAAGCCTTTTGTTCCGGTTAGCCTCACTGAGTCAGTGGTTTTCTTAAGGCTACACAGCTGTTCGGTCCCAATCCCTTGAGTTCCCATCGCATTGTGTGTGTGTGGAAATGCTCTTACTTTCACTATTAAACATAGCCCTGAGTGCTACTGTTGTTTTTCTTCGATTTGATCTCACCAAACATTTAAGTGATCGCCGATCACGATCATTCAGGATTTTTTTCCGGCCACATTTCTTCCTCGAAGACGATGGGTCCCCACTATCCTTCCAGTTTTTAATAATGCGTTGGACAGTTCTTAACCCAATCTTAGTAGTTTCTGCAATCTCCTTAGATGTTTTCTCTGCTTGATGCATGCCAATGATTTGACCCTTCTCAAACAGACTGACATCTTTTCCACGACCACGCGATGTGTCTTTCAACACGGTTGTTTAAGAAATGAGAAGCAACTCATTGCACCAGTTGGGGTTAAATAACTTGTTGCCAGCTGAAAGATAATCGCCCATGCAGTAATTATCCAATAGGAGGCTCGTACCTATTTGCTTAGTTAAATCCAGGTGGTGACTCTTTTTTTGGGGGGCCAGGCAGTGTAGTTTCACCAACTTCACATCATATTTCCTCTATGAGCCTGTAGGGAAAGCAAGAGACATCACTGAACTCACAAAGACTAAAACAGTGGTGTTGCATACAGACACACGGGAGCTGTATCCAAATTCAAATTCAGGGGCTGCATCCTTCGAAGGACCCAGCCTACGCAGACCGGATGTGAAATTGGCCGGTCTAGCTTTCATATCTGCGTAGCCTTCCCTCTCCTCAGCATAGCTCATGTCACTTAGCAGCTGTGAGCAATTTGATGCACAGCTGTGGAAAAGAAGCTGTTATAATGGAAGCAAACTTTGGCTTAACTTTAATTTCAGCTAAAACGATTTGCTCAGGAACAAATGAAAAACCGAAACCATTAGAGATCCTGTGAGTGAGTTACATCTGTGTTTAACTTCTACTCAGCCAGCGAAGATTCTCTTCTGGCTGGTGGTGGATGCCTTTTCTCTTCTCTCTGCAACCCCTTCTTATTTACCCTGCGTTGCTGCTTTGCTGTGCTTTAACAGCCTCTTTCTACACATCTTCTGACCTGGAAATTAAAATTATGGATCTGGTCAGCTGGTCTCTTAACGCTATTGATCAAATTTTCTCCACAAGGAGATTGGGAAAAGGAGAACCCTCTTGTTCGAATGGGACATACCTGGGTGGCCACGTAATGGATTCCTGGGGAGAGTGGCAGATCACGTGCCTGGCTGCACTGTTGCACTGAGGAAGTGGAAGCCGCATACATATTTGGCTTATTGATAACAGGATCTCTTCTGATTGGACTTCAGGGATACCTGACTTATCGTGAAATTCGGAAAGTCTAGCCAGCTGTTCAGGCCTCGGTAAGGCTGCAGTGTGAAGGTATGTGCAGAGCAGTTCAAACTCACAATCAGTATCTGCTGGAGCTCAATCACAGGTTGGATGCGAGTCTTGAGGCTTGCAGGTCAGCTGTGGCCGTGCCCGCAGGCGGAATGGATTAAATCTTGGAGAATATATCTGCGCGGCAAAGAAGGAACCGAGAAAATTATGATGACTGAGAGTTTCCAGTGAGACTATAAGGCTGTCAGCAAAAGTAATCAGTGACAGCCTGTACCAAAAAAATTGTGTTTAGCTGAAATTTGGCTCCCTGGCCAGGCCTGGATAGCCAGTAATCTCATTTTCTCCTGGATGTTATGAATCATCCAGATCTAAAAACTGCTACTTCCTATGCCACTGTTGAACTCAAATTAAAATGCTGCTCCATTCTTCCTGGTTGCTCTATTTGATAGAGCTCTATTTTATAGAGCAACCAGGAATATATACATGTGTGTATATATGTACATGCATATACTTTATTTTGATTAGATTATTTATTTAGTATTTTTCTCTTTATTTTGATTCCTTTCTGGTCGTCTTATTTGTACATCACTGTACAAATTTAATCTGAGTCTGTAGCAACGAAATCTCGTTTTAATGGGCAATGTATGGTGCAATTTTGAATGACAATTAAGGTTGTCTATATCTAGACAACCTTATTTATATTCTTTGATATTCGCTTTGTGGTGTGCTAGGGACCGTGGTCCCTGGCGACCAAGAACGCTGATGAACATTTCACCTTTTATAAAGAACTGTTAGCTGAGGGCGAGCTGGGACCAGCTCCACATTATCCCGTGAACTCACTCTCCTGTGCTGGCTCCCTTGCCCTCCCTCTCCCTACCCACCTGCCTTGCCCTACCTCCCCTACCTTCCACCACCACCACCACCACCCACCCTCCTGCTTTCCCATGCATTAAATGTGCTCTCACTATGCTATGCAGAGGTTTTTACCAACCTCCTATTGTGCCCTACATAGTACGGGGCATAGTATGAGATGTGTTTTTTCGCCTTACCGAACCCTCTGTGTTCACTATTGTTTCCATCTTTCTAAAGGTCACCGCCTCACTGTGATGGCAGCAAGGCCGCACACACTTATCTCACGTTTGTTTTTTTTCTTGGATGGCTGTTCTGGAACCTAATTTCATTACATGTTTGACACATAATGACAATAAAGCTATTCTCATTCTGAAAACGATGTGCCAAGAGTCAGGCGTTCTCTCCGACCTTGATAGCCCGATCAGCTGACAGCTAGCAAAGGTGAGCTGCTGGTAGAGCAGCAGCAATGGACATATCCGAAAATGTCAGAGCATTTTTTAGTAATTAAGCAATATTTTTGATAAAATATTTCAAACTTTTTGGCCGTTCTCCACCATTGCGTTTGAGTTTTGATGCGCTATGAATCATGGAATATGTTAGGCCACGAGGGATAAACTGGACCCATCCTTCAATTTCAAGAAAAGAAGGATGCCTTTGTTGACCGCATTTGGAGGAGTCTTCAAATTTAGACAGCCTTCGTCTCCTCGCTGTGATGTAATCTGCCAACAAAATAAAATAAATTTAATTGAAATGCGGCCTTCGAAGGACACAGCTACAGTCTAATGCTCTAACTGTGTTACAGAGCAGTCAGCTGACGGCAACGTGGTGTATTCCTCATTGAGAGCAGGTATCATTTACATACGTGTGTGTGTGTGTGGTGAAGGTCAGAGGTGAACAGCAGGATTCAGTGATGTTTGTCTCTGACAGGAAACTGAGGACACACTCAGCCTGATGGAGGAGCTTCACACCACCACGCTGATCCACGCTCCTCCTAAACTCTGATGGATGTCTTATTGCAGCTCCTGCTGTAGGCTTGTGTCATTGTTACTGTCTGCTGACCTGAGGGAGGGGGGGGGCAGTTCTGTGTTTTTCTTGCATTCATGAAAGATAATCAGCTTTTATGTGCTCAGTGTACAGATATGAAACAAACGTTTTTATTAAAAAGGTTTTTCATATCAAGACATAATAAAAACCATCTGGTCCTCACAGGCTCTGAAATGATTTAATACAGCCTCAGCACATGACAACAACAAAGAGAGGAAGCAGCAGCTGTCAATCAAATGCAGTCGACTGATTGGTCAGCAAGTGTGAGCACCTCTGTGAGAGCAGAGATGATGTTTCTGTGACAGCTGCTGGTAACAAAGAGCCTAAGAGCCCATTTAACACTGCTTCTGTGCTCAGCTGTCTGGAAGACACAGCACTGCGTCATCACTTGGGTTAGACGCTTCTTTATGTTTCAGTGATTCATAAATCAGTGTGGACTATCTGAACAGAAAAACATCTGAGATGTTAAAGTACATTTTGGTGAAAAAGTTCACCAGGGGGCAGAAAATGAAATGCCAATCTCTCCAGCTTTCCTGAGGAGGACCCCGGCTCTCCTACTTAAAGCCGAATAAGTGCAGTGATGTTGATTCCTGCAGCGACTGCTGTTCTTCAGCCTCTAGAAACCCTCCTGCAGCTGCTGCACACAGGCTCAAACATTCAGCGTCATGAATGTTGGTTTGGTCAGGTGTTTGTCCTCCTTATTGCTGTCAGGGAATGTTTGCTAGCATCTCAGAGAGAGGACATGCCAGAGTCTCAAACCAGCAACCTGCAGGTCACTACTTACTTAATTCTCTAACCTGTGGTTTTGTCCTCATTCAAGTAGCCCACTAGAAGTGACAAAGAAGTCAAACTTTTCAAAGTTTTTGGTTTATATCTTTCTGTCATGTCTGCCAGAATCTGAGGAAAAATGTTGCCTCTCCTTCTTCTAGTTATCTCTGCATCAAATAGTTGGAGACTAATTATATAGCTGAGAGTTTAAAAAAAAATGATTTTGGGGGTTGTGGTTTGAAGAAAGAGTTCCACAGGCTGTAGATCCTCAAAAATAGACAAGTGCGAAAAAGCAGAGCCGGCCCAAGCCTGGGAGGGGCCCTGAGCAACATTTGATGTCCCCTAACACTGTCCCCTAAGCCTATTTGTTATTAATGCTGCAAAGTTGAAGTTGAATATTTTTTGGGATGCATCGCTGTTTCAGTTTTAAGCCCTTTGAAAAACAATGTATTTCAATACAACACATTGTAAAACCATGTCCCTGACATTGAGGAGGTTAGGATAATTATCAATGCATAGCATATCCAATCTAGAGGCTTTTTTTGGGAAATATGTGAATTAGGCTGTTTGATCTACTTTTGGACATGTTGGACTGTTTTCATCTAAAAGATGTTTATTTTTGCATAACTGTGCAAATGCACCTAATTACAGACTGGTAAATAAGCCATCTGTAATTATAAAAAATAATTATTCAGCACGCAGAATTGCTGAGCATCAATAGAATAACATCAAACACAAGTGGTCAACAATTTGGCCCAGTACTGTAAATGTTACTACACTGCTGTACCACAAAATTACATGGTGGATGTACCCCAAGAGCACAAATGAGCCTAAAAGTGAGGTCCACTAGTCTATCCATGCAACCTGACCACAGTGTGAAAACAACAAAAGAGAGTGAACCAGTGGGATTAAACCACCACAGCTCACAGATGCAGTTATGTCTGAGCATGCATGAATAAACCCAAGATATGCAAAGCTAGCATGTCCCGTCTAATGAACCTTGAAAATATTGAAGAACTCTGACATGTGTCATGATTCTGGAGTAGCAGGTTAAGGACCCAAACACAGGAAAGTGTGAACTCAGAAATACACAACTGTTCTGGACACACAGCAGCTACAAGGAAACTAGAAAAGCTCAACTGGAGCTAATAGGTCAACAACTTGGAATACCCAGGAAAACTCTGAACCAGGAAACACACTAACTGAGTGAGACGATGTGACAAAGAACAGGAGGACACAGATGATACACAGATGAGGTGATCAGGAAGATGGGACACAGCAGGGAGCACAGCTGAACAAGACAAGGGGAGAAAAACTGAATATGATACAAAGTCAAACAGGAAGTAGACATGGAAATGCTGCCTTGGCACAACACAGGAAAGCAGACTGAGGAACTACAACACCTACACTAGAGCAACAAGATCCTAACTAGACACAAGAGGAGGCCTTAAAGTGCAGAACAGGGAAAAGAGACCAGGACTAACTCCACCAAACAGGATGTCATGGTTGCTGTGGCAGGCAGGAAAGGCAGACCCCAAATGCATAATGATGGGTTCGGTCACGAACGATCCGGCTCTAAGAGCTCTGTGAAGTGAACGATGGGAGCTGGCTCCTGATAGTGAGCCTTTTTTTTTGTGGAAGCCTACATGATTGGCTGAGATGTGTGGTGGAATCTACATAAGTACACGGAGCAACAGGGTGGGAAGACACAGATCAAACACAGAGGGAGCGGCTCCTGCAAAGTTTGCTCAGAGACCGGAAAGAGCAAGAGGAAGTTGCACTTTACATAGAAGCTGGATGCAGGAATGGAGAGGAAAAGTAATTAATTTGACATATTGTTTTAACTACAATCTGAGGAGCCGTTTGGGAGCCAAAAGATCGGCTCTGAAAAGAGCCGATCTTCCCATCACTACAAATTCAGGAGTCAGAAATGGTGAAAATGAACTTAATGTACTTTATTGAAAATGATCACCATACAAACAAATAAACTGGGCTGGACTGAGGCCAGAACTAAAACTAAGGGACACAAGGAACAGAGAAACCCACAGCAGGTACACAGACAACAACACAACAACGAACAGATGAAAACCGGGTGCTTAAATACACATCAGGTAATCAGGGCAAGAGGAAACAGCAGGTGAAGCAAATGAAACTAATAACAGGGGAAGCAAAACTAAGCACAAAGCATGGTGAACACAAGACTGTCAAAATAAAACAGGAAGTGACTAAACACGGAGTACTGAAACACAGACACGGGACAGAGACGCAGACAAGTCACAACACTGGGAATCAAACTAAATATGAAAACACAGGAGGTCAGGGTCAAGACAAAAGGACAAAACAGACACAAGACCACAGACGCAAGGGAGACAGGGACAAAGGGAACTAGGAAGCCAAAACAAACTAGGAAAGAACAAAACTCAGTAAAAACAAAACTAAACACAAAACGCTGGGCACACGGCCCAGGAGCATGACACAGGAGAACAAACCAGAAACAATAAAACCCAAAACAGAACTGGAAACATACCTTTGTCTTTTTTCATCCTCTAATCTTCTCCTTTCCCTCCTCTCTGCCTCAGAGGGATCGCTCCTTTCTGTCATATTTCTCTTTCATAGATTCATCCACAAATGACCAAAACTGGCGGACCATCAGGTCAACTGGAGCACTGCCGACAAAGCCTGCCCAAACTACCTGAATTCACGCAGTCAGTCAGCAAGAGGCCTACTCATTAAATTAGTGTTGTTACACTTGTACAAATATGAGGGGTGGAATAGTTTCTTCTTTCTTTTAGGACACTGGCACGTTTAAAAAGGACAAAGCTTCATTACAAATGTGGGTGAGCATTGAGGGCCCCCTGGTGGTCAGGGGGCTTTATGCAGCCCCATATGTCGCCCATGCCTTGGGCTGCAAGAAAGCCTTAAAATAATGAGGTGTTTAGTTGGAAGTGACAAACAGGAATTCTCTAACAGCCGTGTACAGCCTGACTTAGTCAGGTCAGTGTTAGATTCAGCAGACATAATTCAGCAGCAGGTAAGGGTCTCCATCACTTAAACAGTATCCAGGATCATGCTTTAAGGCTCTGCACAGGTGCATTTAAAAC
Organism: Pterophyllum scalare; assembly: GCA_024447675.2. Classification (NCBI taxonomy): domain Eukaryota; kingdom Metazoa; phylum Chordata; class Actinopteri; order Cichliformes; family Cichlidae; genus Pterophyllum; species Pterophyllum scalare. The sequence goes on along the minus strand of JAMQGT020012412.1, from coordinate 99,745 downwards.
AGCTCCAACAGCAGCATTACAGGTAAAAATGCCAACAGACCTAAGAAGAGAGCAGCGAACACTGAACTACTGGGCAGATCTACACCGACGAGATCATCCAACACAAGCCGTCTGAAACCTTAGAATATAAAGCAGCTTAAGACGACTGTTGTGATTTGCTGGTTTATAAATAAAGCTGAACTCGATCAGATTATATAAAATACTTTGTCCTATATTCTGGGAAATTCCTTTGTTACCCCAGCTGAAATGGTGATTAAAAAAAAGACGAAAGAAGAAGATCAGATCATGGTGTATTATATATATGTGAGGTTTGATCCTGATTATCAGCTGTTTTGTTTGTGTTCTTCACAGTGTTGTGTTGAATGTTGAATACTTCTCCCACTCAGGCCGTCCACATGTTGAGATGAGCAAGTCCGAAGGCACAAACCTTTTTCCATGTCTCTGGCCTTTCAGCCACAATGTAAACAGCTTTTAAAAAAACTCCACCCAGGCTGCAGTTTTTCACACATTTCACACAGCAATAATTAATCCCCCACTATAACTGTAAGACTCGCAGTGATTTTTGATTCTGCCTGTTCATCCTGTGAACTGAGCAGCACTAGTCCAGAAAACTCTGCCTGGAGCTCTACTGACACACACACATGCACACACAACTGCTTACTTAGGCCACCTTTGGGATTTCACTGCTGGACACAACACCCACCTTTGGGACGTACCTATTTCTACACAGTTTAGAGAGAAACTGACAACTTTACCCCATGTCATTGAATATATATATATATATATATATATATATATATATATATATATATATATATATATATATATATATATATATATATATATATATATATATATGTATTATATATTATATAATATACATATAGATTATTATGTTATTGTGGTTACACGAATTGAGATCGGGGGGGTACACACTTTCACGCACAGAAATCTGAAAAAAGTCACTTTGTGGGACAATGGAAATTTTAATGTTGGAGCATGTACAATGCAACTGTAATGAAATCAGATTGGGGTGATTTTTGTCCCCAAACTGAAAAGCCGTCCCCAATCAACTGGTGTGTGTTCTGAAAAATGTCCCCAGTTTAACCAAAGATACACACAGACACACACACACACATACACACACACACACACATATATTTAGAAGAAGAACTGAGTAAAGTGATGCTGTCCCTGTGAAATGTGGAACTGGATGTTTTCAAGAGGAAATCCCACTAAAGCACAGCTTTTTAAAAAGGGCTGCAAGACACACAAATTGCTTCAGAAACATTCCCCATTCACTTGCATTGAAACACCAGATCATGATTTCTTATCATTTAAAAAAAACCCATCTAGTCTTGAAAAATCTGATCTTGATGTATCCAGTGTCCCTAGATGTTTTGAGAGTGGAAATAGCTCAGGTTATTAGAAGGACATATCCTGACACAGTTGAAGCTTATCTTACTAAAATAGTTGCCAACAAGGGTTTGACCTTCAGAAAAGGTCTGGTCCTTGTGCATGGATTTAGTGGTGGCCTCCCTGAAAAAAATGAGAACTTGTAAAAGTATTCTTTTTATTATTTTTTTTACACTTCACAGGTTTATCAAAATGGCAGTGTTTTCTTCAGTCAGATTAAGAATCATCCTTGGAGAAAACAACTCTCAGCAAGTGATTCTTCAGGAAGGTATGCAACACTCAATGAACGATCTTTTGGCTGAAGTTCAGAGACAGTGCAATCTACCTGGATGTTTTAGACTGCAGTTCATGGATCCTGAGTTTGACAGTGATTCATAAATCTTACCTCGCCATTAGACCTTCAAGACAAATCTACTCTAAAGGTTATTTTGTTACTAGAGTCTTCTCCTTCTACACACATTGCTCTGTGCCAGGATGTTAGCACTCCTCCCCCATGTTTCGGTGCTTTACACTTTGTGCTTTGCAACAAGCCAGCACAGTCTTCAAAGAAAATGACTCAACCCTGACCCAAAACTGAAATCTTCCATTTTAGATGGACTTGCAGAAGAAATTGTGAAGTGCAAACTTTATCCACAAGATTCAGACTTTGAAGAACTGGCAAAAAAACTTACTAGAAAACACCCTTACTTGTAAGAACCAGGCTCAGTTATTGGTTGCAGTGGATGGAAAGTAAGCCTAAAATACAAACTTGGCAACTATAGAACAAAACTGAGGAATGTTGGCTGCATCGAGGACACTGTGAATTCACTTAAACAGAAACCAAAAGGAAAGTCTAGGCCAGCATATGGTGTAAAGAAACCACGAAAAGGGGAAGTGAACTACTGTCCCTTCTATCTGAGTGGTGATACAGCTGAGAGTCTTGAGAGAGTAAGAGTGGCCCATCTTTCAGAAGTTAAAAAGAAGGACAATGACCAGACATTGAAAGTGCTAATGGATAAGACCTTTGCACTGAGAAGGCATGAGGTTATCTAGGAATCACCTCTTATAGCAGATTTCAAAACAAAATGGCCTGCTACTTTCAGGTCAAAACAGGTAAGGTAATGCAGACATAGAGGAAAGTATATTTGTCACACTCCCAAGTTTTGTATAAAATAAGTGAATCTGAATGTCTGTGGGTTAGTGCAGAGTTTGAGTGGATTACAACAGTCCGTCTGCTTTCATGTTTCTTTTCAAAGCTGGATTGGCATGCTACAAAACTTCTGAAGATGTTCACCAAAAGAGGAGTCCTAGGATGAAAGATAATGCAACATGTGACTGCCACGTCACAGGTATTCATAGTTGTTTTGAAATATAATTTAAGAAGTCTATTTTTTTAAGAGTGTGGATGGTTAGTGAGGCAAAAATGTGGTGTAGGTAAGAGACAACACAAGCTGTGAATGGTGGAGGACAAATGAACTGGAAAGTTAAAACAAATTACTTTTGGGAGTGAGTGTGGGAGGAAGTCTATCTAAACTATAATGACTTTTCCCATCCTTTCTGTTCTATGAATTAGTGATTTCTGTTTTTACCTTTTCTTTATCCTGTTCCACTGTAGGTTCTAATGTGGCTGCAAATCAACATAGAATTGAGGAGATTGTTTAGGGAATCTATGCAACCAGAGTTCAGGGGTCTGAAACGATGAACCTTCCTGTGGATGTTGGAGTGGTAATTGAAGGTGTAGTGGGGTTCTGGAAGATCTTGGCAGTGTGTCTCTTGCTTTTGCGTTGTTGTTTGGGTTAATTTATACATTTAACTTGAGCTACCCTCCTGCACTTAGATATACATTTGAGGTTGTGTGGAAACTCTTTTTGGAAGTAGATGTGAACAATCTATAACACAAAGCTCAGGCTCCAAAAACAAAGCTCTTCATTAAGTTGTATTGATGATATTTTGAAGAAGCTATTGATTTTGGAAGTATTAAGCCCATACGACATGATGCTAATTACATATTGCAGTTTCCGAAAGTTTTATTAATGACATTATGTTCAGTTCTTCACAGTTAATATTAAATGAAAATGAAAAAACAGGAAATGAACATGTATAATGAAAGGTTATTTGACTCAAGAATACAACCTGCAACCTAAATACAGCATACTAAGAATTAAATATTGGGATAAAATGTTGACTGTCCTGCTAAATTCCCCTAAATCATGCAGTGATTTATTTATTTAAATGACACTTCAATTCACGTACAGGGTATTTGAATTACATGGTAACTAGGATTACTTAAATAGTGGTTATGATGTACGACGGGAAAGTATTCTTTTCCTAAATAATAAGAGTTGTACTTAGAGGTTAAATCCCTGTAAAATTCTTAGTCACAGTAGTATGGCCTTAGTCATGGTGATTACTGCATTAATCAAAATAGTACAGCCTTAGTTAATGTAGTACGACCTTAGTCAAGGTACTTATGGCCTTAGTCAAAATACTACAGGTTTAGTCAAACTGGTACATCCTAAGTCAAAGTAGTACAGCCTTAGTCATGGTAAATATGGCCTTAGTCAAAATAGTATGGCCTAATTACAATCAATCCCTGAAAAAGGGAAAACAGACAGTAGGGAAGTTAGGTTAAAAAAAATCATCTCGTACTGTGCTCATATTGAGCACCGTATCAGGGTCCAAAAAAATCACCTTAAGCATAGCATATTTGCGCATTTAAAGCAGGGATAGCAATGATAGGGTAGGTAGGGCTGGGGGAGGGGGCGGGCATGCAGATGGGCATTGTGGAACCAGATGCCAGCTCCTAGCTGCCAGCTCCTAGCTGGCTAGCTCCTAGCCAAAACAGGTCGCTGATAGTGATGGATGTTTGTGAGTGGCCGTGGTACACCAGATCCAGCTCACACAAATCACAGAGAGAAATGGGGGGAAGAGCATCCATCACACATTGTCCCGGAGAGATATGATTACCAGCCTCAAGGCCGGCTAGGGAGCCGAATTCTTGATAATACAGATGTTGTTTTAAAACAGGCTGCTTGTTATTTTTCCAACAGCCTTCAGTGTCACTGGGGAATCCATTCAGTAAAATCCAATAATTCAAATTCATTTAGTTACAGTCGTCGCCGCGCAGGAACCAAACTTTATCTCCAGATCGGATCCCTTTCACCTGCGAGCACGTTCTCAGCTGGACTACACATCCAGCTTGCAGCTCAGGTCCAACAGGCTCTGAGTCTGTACGGCTCTGCACAGCCCATCCATCTGGTTGTGCAGCCTTGGCAAATGTCGAATCGTTGCCCAGATTTTCTTAATTTCCCAGTAAATCAGGTATCCTCCAAGCTCAAACAGAAGCGATCCCCTTACCAAGTAGCTGAATATGTAAACGTCTTCCACGTCCTCAACCACCAGAGCTGAGAGGCGCACAGGTCTCCACGAGTTCCAAGAGTCGATGACGTATCCAACGGGGTCTGTTCCATTTGGACACGCGGCCTAAGTCAGGGTAATTGGTCAGGGTAAAGGGTACTTAGTCAGAGACTTTAGTCATAGTAATTACAGCCTTAGTCAAAATAGTATGGCATTAGTCGCGGTAATTACAGCCTTATTTGAAATTAGTACGGCATTAGTCACAGTAATTAAGGCCTTAGTCAAAATATTACAGCCTTATTCAAAATAGTATAGCCTTAGTCACAGAAATTACAGCCTTAGTTAAAGTAGTACGGCCTAAGTCATGGTAATCATGGCCTTAGTCAAAACAGTACGGCCTTAGTCAAAGTAGTACAGCCTTAGTCACTGTACTTACGGCCTTAGTCAAAATAGTACAGCCTTATTAGAAATAGTCCGGCCTTAGTGACAGTAATTATGGCCTTAGCCAAAGTAGTAAACCCTTTGTCAAAGTAGTCAGGGTGCTTCCGTCCTTTAGGCACAGCCTTAGTCATCGAAATTATACAGAACTTAAATTTACTTACAGGGTGAATCCCTGTAAAATATGTGTAGTTACAGCCTTGGGGTGGGGTTACCTCCATTTGTTTTACTGGATGTTTCACAATATTAAAAAACATGACTGCACATCATACTGTAGATCTGAAGATCTGATTTTCAAAAGAGGAGATTACATGTTAGATTTTTATTATTAAGTGTTAGTGAGCAATCCTTCCCTTAAAATATAACCTCTCCTCTGAGAGATGCCAAGAAGTGACCTATGGTATATTGATCACACTCTAACGGCCAGCCGCTCACTGAAAGCTCCATAATCAGCTTTTATATATATATGTATATATATATATATATATATATATATATATATATATATATATACATATATATATATATATATATATATATATATATATATATATATATATATATATATACACATATATATATATATATATATATATATATATATATATATATATATATATATATATATATATATATATTAAAAGGTAGATTTTTAAACTTGGATCTTTGATCAAAATCATTCTGCTATACAAATGAATATTTGTTTCTGTTGTATTTAATCAGGAAAAATGTAACAATTTCTTTGCTGTCCCTTTTCTTGTTTCTTTTCCTTTTACTTGCTGTTCTGGAGTTTGATGACAGAAATAAAAATAGACAGAGCTCATTAACATGGTACCACTGTGAAGTTAGAGAATATGTTAAAATCTGAATTCATTCTTTAGTCAATAATGTTTTATATGTGAGGTAACTTATAATATGACCTTTGACTATTCTCAATATTCCCAACTACATTGTTTGTTTCTTTATGTTAGCACTGACCACAGACAAACAATAAAAAACTAGCGTTAGCTCACTAGCTTGATAGCTAACAGTGCAAAATAAAGCTCAATATGCTCTAAAATTATGAAAAGTTCAGAATTTTCCTGCCATTGGTACTTCTGCTTGTTGTCAACTGATTTTTGAAATCCTCAACCTTTACATGTCTTGAAAACAGGCCCAGCTTCCCATGAAACATTTTAACTTGGATCTCCTCTGCTCCTTTGCTTGACATTGTGCCGGGCACCAATATTACAAAAAAGAAGCAACCTGATTGGCTCTCTTGTGAACATTTCAAGTGCCCATTGGTTCACAGATAGAACCTTATAGTACCAAGTTAAAGCCTGATTTTGCAGATACAACCTTTTTGTTTCATGAATAAACTGGCCAAAGTTATACTGTATATAATTGAAAAAAAATCTCTTACATATTGTTGATAAGTGGTCAGAGAATAAAAATATGACAATAAGTCATTTTCATCAAAAATGTCAGATAGAACCTTATAGCTTTAAGGGGACGAAATATTTCCAAAATAAAATCATGTTTACAGGGCATAAAATACCAAAACTAGAAACCAGACAAAGGAAAGAAACCGACAAAGACAGGAAGTCAAACTAACTGGATCAGACACAAGACAAGTGATGACGAAAATAAAGCAGTAAAAAATTAGAAAGACAATTAGAAAGAGGCACATAAACACCAGAGAAACTGGGATAGAGACTAAAATCATAAATCAAAAGAGTAAGAGATGAAAACTAACAATAGTAACCATACTTCAAAAGTAGAACATCTCCAGAGCTGATATGGAGAGTGTTACCCTGGCACATCGAGACACAGCAGGAATAAACAATAAAGAAAAACAGGATGAAGAAACAAACCTTTGCAGTCCTGTCTAATATTTCTACATCTCATCAGAACAACTCAAGAGCAGAAATCGTACCCACCATATCTAAATCAACCTGCTGCAGTCTCACATACTATTACAATAGCAGCAGCTTTATGCAGGGCGCAGCCAGTGAGACTGAGTGTGAACAGGGAAGTGAAGATGCTGTAGCTAAAGTCGTCGCTCTGTTGGTCAGACTCCATTTAGTCGTCATCCAGACAACATGAAGGCTGCATCTGTTTCTCTGCTCCTTGGTGAGTCAATCCTCGTCTTCCTACTCTCATTAATCCATTCATTCCAGCTCTAACACACCTTTGTAGAGGAAACACACAAACAAAGACTGAGCTTAAACACAGTTAGAGCCTCGGCTGCTGATTATAGTCACCACAGCTGACCTCTGACCTGTAACTGTGAGCTAATCCAGCACTCAGAGCAGTTACTGCTACTCCTTGGGTAAGAGTGAGGAAACCAGCAGAGATCACAGAAAGTGTCTGCTCCTAGCCACAAAGATACTAAACTTGTAATAAAACAAAGTGTAGCTTTGAGTCAGTGTGAGTGTTTGTAGATTAAAACATGTAATGATTGGGATGTGTCAGCTTTATGAACTAAATCTGACTCACCTTCTTCATTTACACAAGCTGCATGATCCAAATACAGCAGCTGCCCATTCAAAGCTCCTCAGTGACTGTAATGTCAGTGAAAGCTAACGTGATAATGTGACCCAGATGAAGGTCGTACTGTGTGTTTGTGTGTATTACTAATGAGAGAACAAGGACACAACTTGAATCACATGTTCTCTGTGTTCTTTAACACCACAGTAATAATTTTATAGTTCCTGTAATCATTTGTGGTGGTGCGGCTGTTTTCCTGTCTGCACTACAGGAACTGAGAACCATGGTAATTCTTAGAACCCTTTTGCAGGGTCTCCTTTAGATTCTAATACTGACTACATACTTTTTACCATAACAGATACATTGAGTTACACAACTGTGGTTGACTGGTGTTGAATATATGAAAGAGATTAGCTCCATGTATAAAGTAATATGCAACAAAGGACACTCTGCAGTCCTGTTTAAACCCGTGATTCAGTAGTTTGTAGATCCACATTTAGCAGCAATAAGTTGCATTGATGGTTTATGACTTTATGAGTAGGGATTGGAAATTGCTAATAATTTAGCCTTTCCGATTTCATTATTGATATGACTCATGGTTTCAATTCCTCCTCGATTCTCTCATCGATTCTCATTGGGTTAATGAATAAAATATACCACAAACAGGTTGGTTTGCATTTACTCTTTAATGTAAAGTAGAACAAAATTAAAAATGGCATAAAAATGAGAATTCCTCTTTCAAAATTAACACTATTAATATTTTAACATTTTAATATAAAATGCAACTGCACGGTGTGCGAGTACCAGCCTCTGAGCCAGCCACACTCTGGCAGTCCTCATCAACTAAATGAAGGACCTCCAGCTCTTTCAAAGTAAAGGTTTTATTGGTGGTTACAGAGGAAAACGCTGCTGCTTTGGATGCTAGAAAAACATTTCTGTTCGCTCCACTCGAGCTCACCGTCTCAGTAATGGCTCCGCCTCTTTGCACTTCCTGCCTAAGCACAGACTGCAAGTAAAACAGCTGCTGCTGTTGCTGAAACACTGTAAATATAATTTTGAAATGCTTTTTATCCACAAGCATCCCCCCTACTTACTTATCAGAGATTAAAGCATTAAAATATTTTGATTAAATTAAACATATATTTGAAGTATTTCCGCCTTTTGTTGATATCAAAGCTCAGCGTTCGTTGCAAGTGGCAGTAGCATCACCTTCCTTTGTGAAATACAACCAGACTTTAGATCGCTTCTGTCCTGGCCCCATATTCTTCTTAAATTTCCCAGCACAGTGCTGAAGAGGACATCATATTTTTTCCACTTTTAAACATGACATGAGGTCATATAACCACTGCCTATGTGTTGGAGGAGCGGCACCCTTCAATCTGATTAGGACTGCACGCCTCGCTAGGAGAGAACACAACAACAACACCTGTCTTTCACTGATGCTGAAAAGTGCCAGGAGAGGGCCTGGTGTTCCTGCAACTCTGAGGAACCTGGACAGGGTGTGAAAAACATCAGTACAGAACTGCTGCAGACTGGGGCAGGACCAGTACCCATGAACCAGTGTGGCCTCAGCAGTTTTGCATTTGTCACAGTATGGGGTGATCCACGGATAGATACGAGACAGTTTGCTTTTTGAAACGTGGGCTCTATGTACCACTTTAAACTGAATAAGACAGTGGCACGCACACAGAGATGTTGTATTAACAAGTTTAAGTTTGGAGGCCCATGTCTCATCTGGAATTGTCATGTTCAAGTCCTCTTCCCATAAAGTTTTAAGTTTAGGTATGGAGGTGTGTGTCATGTTTAGCATTATATCATTATAATCAGCCCTTTACAGGACGGGTTCAGTAATAAGATGGTTTCTAACAATGTAGACTCTGGTAGAGAAACTGAGCCTGAAAGATGAGACTAAATTAAAACTTCTGGCTTGTAAATATCTAAAGAAGTGGGATTGTGGTGGACCATATTTAGTGCTGAGTTGTTTCTATTTTTTAGTTTCTTTCCTATGAAAAGCTTCTTAAAATGAGTAAGTCCCCTACTGTTCCATTCTAGAAACACCCCATCCTGAAAGAAAGAAATGGATAATTGCAATGGGGCTTACAGAGGAACAGGGCTGGACTGGGACAAAAAAATCGGCCCTGGCATTTTTGGCTCAGACCGGCCCGCAACTATGCTTACTATGCTTACTCTTATTCAGTGTTTTCACAACTTTTGCTAATAATATGTTTTTACACTTACTTTAGTCATGCTTAAACTGCAGAGCTTTTACGTATCATTCAGCAGTTTTAAAATCTGTTATTTCACCTGTTTGAGTGCTTTTTAAACCTGTTTAACCAGCACAGAGGCTACAAACTCAAACTACTGTGCAGCCTTTCAGCACACCTTTAACTGAAGTATCTAAAATGCTATGATGTGGCCTGAAATGGACACTTGCTGCTCATCCAACACTTCTCGGCCTTCACCGTTTGCTATTTTATCAGGTTAGGGTGCCGTGGCTGCCAGATTTTGGGAAGTATGCAAACATCAATAAATATTGATACTAATCAATCTCCATTGCTCATCATTCTCATGTAATAGAGCTAACGTTACCTCCATCACCTCAAAGTCCCTGTATTATCCTAACCTTACTACCTGCTTACGTACTACACTTTCCCTTTGTGTGGGATCTTTCACTTGGTTTAGAATAAAATAGAATAAGAATAAAATAGAATAGAAATCCCTTTATTGGTCCCACAATGGGGAAATTTTAATGTAGCAGTAGCAAGGTATTACACAGGAACATTTAGCAGAGGAGTCAAATTCTCTTTAAACAGGTTTTTATATTTTTTGTCACTGTAATAACCAGATATGTGAATTTTTGTCTTTCAATTCTAAACAGCAGATTGGTCAAATCTGACATATTTATTTTGTTTGTTTTTGGTTTTTGTCCATTGTTACTTGTGGTTGGTTCAGACACAGTGTTGCAAACCTAAGCTGTGCTTCCAACACGCCTTACTTCACAGAACAATTAGAAAAACACTGAACATAAACTTTAACCTCTAACATGCTAACTGAGGCTGTTGAGGGGGATTTTTTTTCTTCTTCTGAGCATTTTGTCTGACCTTGGAGTGATTTTGGTGGGATGTGGGTAACCGGTCGCACTCTGCCTCTCAACGTTAGGCGTCAGCGACCTCTCTGCATTGTGTTGTGTAAAAAGAACTGAAGGAGTCGACTTTGCCAGTTGGGGGGGTTATTCTCCCAAAGCTGTCTATCTGTTGGAATAAACAAAAAGAAAGCAGTACAGCAAATGCTTGACATCAAGCCTCCTCATGCACACCGCTCCTCAGCAGCGCCTCCAGCAGACTGGTTAGGTGTCTGCTATCATAACACGTCTCACTAACTTAATAAAAACCTTACAAATACATATAAATATAGATAATAAACCAAAGAAATGCATGTAATCGTGATCATATAACCATTTCTCAATAAAATAATTCTACTCAGGAAGAACTAATCTTTAACCCACCCAGTGGCAATTTTATACATACGTTTTTGAACAATGAATAAACAGTAAATATGAAAATGAATAATTACATATTAAGTGCAAAAAATATTAAAAAATTAACAAAATAAACAAATATACATATCCATCTCTAATGAACTGCAACCTTTAGTGACCTCTGCCCTCCTGTTGCAGGTGTGTGTGTGCTGCTGCTGTCTGCACTGACTGTTTCTGCAGGTGAGTTGATGGAAGTGAGAACAATCAGGTAGACTCCAACAAGAACACAAACACATTTACTCTGTCTGTCTGTCCTCCAGTCTCTCTGTCTGTCAGTCCAAACCTTCAGCAGTTCTTCAGAGGATCTTCTCCAGTGTCTCTGAGCTGTGTTGATGATGATGGACACACAGTTGATGGATGGACAGTGAGGAGGACCAGAGGAGGACTCACTGAGGACTGTGGAGCAGCTAAAGGCTCTGAGAGGGTCAATGGTTCCTCCTGTGTTCTGGATCTCTCCTTCCCCTCTGGTGGAATTTACTCCTGTGTAAACTCTTCTGGACAGCAGAGTGATGAAGTCTCCATCAGTGTTTCAGGTACAGACAGTGAGATGTTTGCAGCTGTCTCTCTGGTGGAACTCTGTCTCTGAATCACTCTGTTTGTGTCTTTGTTGGTCAGCTGATTCTCTGATCCTGGAGATCCCTGCACTTCCTGTGGCGACAGGAAGTGACATCACCCTGCATTGCAAAAAAAAGGATGGTGACACAGTTGCAGCTTATTTCCGTTTTAATGGAAGTGTTGTTGGATCAGGACTTAAATCAGAGCACACCATCACTAACATCCAGCAGTCTGATGAAGGTCTCTACTCATGTTCCACTGATAAACTGGGATCATCTCCTCAGAGCTTTCTGAGGGTCAGAGGTCAGCACACTGAGATCACTTCCTGTTTAAAGACCAGCCCTAATCTGCTGACCTGATAATAAACTGACTGAGCCATCTTCATCATCTCTCCTACAGCTCTTCCTCCTCATGTACAGAGCACCACAGCCTGCACCTCTCCTGGTATTTCTGCTCCTCCCTCTTCTCCCACAGCCCTTCATCTGCCTTTTTTCTCCTCCTCCATCATTCCAGTTGTAGCAGGTCTGGTTTCTGTGGTTCTTCTGGTTCTAGTTGGAGTTCTGATCTTCTACAGGAAACTAAAAGGTATGAAGTCTGTCAGACTCAACAGTTCAGTGTGGATTGTGTGCTCACTCGTACAAACATATAAAGCATACATGAATCAAACAGTGTCACATGCAGGATCACATTTCTAAAGCCTCCTCTGAAAGGCTCTTGGAAGCAGTTTCAGCAGTGGAGGACAAAAGTTCTTTATTTTAACTTCCTCTGTGTGTTTTACAGTGTATTTAAGTATTAACTGGTTAATTCATTCGTCTTTAGCTGAGTTCCAGTGTCATGTTTAGTCTGGGCTTTATAATCTATTTCACATGAAGGCTTTTTTATCTCAGTGAAATTTAAACAAACCTCTGAGGTTTCGCTTTAAACATGCACATTTCTTAAATTAGTTTATACTGTGAGGTGGAAACTTTCTGCACTCTCTATCAACAGAAAGCAGAGATGATGTGTAGAGGTTGCATCCTGTGGTTGCAGCATACTGTGAACATTATACCTTATATGTTTGTATCTGTGCTGATGGTGAGGGGACAGGAAATGCTTTTTATGCTGTTGTTTGTTTTCTAAGTTTGACTCACTGAGCAGACACATGTCTGTTGTTACTTCTTGTCACCTCCAGCGTTACATTCAACTCTATTATCATTGTACAGAAGAACACAAAAAAGCATGTTCCAGAACACCCATCTGAAAAGAATACAAACAGCAGAACAGACAGGAGGAGACAGGTGTTATATAGGTGCTAACGTAGCAGTGAGGGAAAGCAAAGTGAAAAAACAACAATTGGATATGTGAAGGAACAAAATCATCTCATATTTTGCCCCATAATTGGGGGCACACTATGAGGTTGAAAAACCTCTGCATAATAAGCACATACAGCATATAGCACGTGAGCACTAGGGTGGGGAGGGGCAGGGATGGAAGGGAGCCAGTGGAGGTGGTGGTAGTGGGTGGGTCGGGCTAATGTGGGCTCACTCAAACTCCCCTCCTCAGCTAACAGTTCTGATAAGATGTAGAGTTCCTCAGCAGCAAGGTTAAGAGAGATCAGTCCAACACAGGTGAGAAGAAGACAGGACAGCGGGGGCGTAGAGCATTTGTTTACAGAACATCCTGGAGAAGATTGAGATAAGCGGCCAGTCCAAGGCCACCAGGGAGACAAATTTCTCATTCTAAAACTGTTTTTGGTACAGACTGTGCTGCTTAATTCAATCACAGTTTTCAGTCTTTCTGGCACCGTTCTGTGGTGAATAAAATCCAATTCATCCAAATCTTCTTGGTTCGTTCCTTCGCCGTCTAGAAACAGATACACGTGTCCAAGATCTAATCCCTCTGAATCATACTGAGTCTGAGTGTGTACCTTACTACAGTCCCATCATGAGCTGCCTTACCATGGCCCGGACAGCTGCCCAGACTTCCTGAATTGCAACAACAAGCCAGGAATCTCCAAATCCAGTTCTGAGAAATTCTAGTGTCAATAAGTCAAATGTGCATGTCCTCCATTGACAATACGGCCGTGCACGTCATCTTCATAACGTAGCCAGCTGGAATGTCAATTAATAGGGGTGAATAGGGTTCTCCTTCCCCTAATCTCCTCATGGTGAAAAATTGATCAACAACAGTGGTGTTGAGAGACCAGCTGACCACATCCATAATTATAAATTTCAGTTTGGAAGTTGTGTGAAGAGAGACTCTAAAGCAGCAAAGAAGCAAGCAGGGTAAAAAAGGAAGGTTTGGGGAGAGAAGTAAAGCATATCTGTCTCCACTGAGAGCTAAAGAGAGCCCAGCAGCCTAGGCATAGAGCAGCATAACTAAGGGGTGGTCCAGCCCTAACTATAAACTTGATCATAAGGGAAGCCTAATCTTAAAAATAGAGAGGGTGTCTGTCTCCGGAATCCAAGCTGGGAGCTTGAATATGAGGCCCAATTATTCAAGACCTTGTATGTGAGGAGAAGGATTTTAAATTCTACTCTAGATTTAACAGGGAGCCAATGAAGAGAAGCCAATATGGGAGAAATCTGCTCTCTCTTTCTAGTCCCTGTCAGTACTCTAGCTGCAGCATTTTGGATCAGCTGAAGGCTTTTCAGGGAGCTTTTAGGACAGCCTGATAATAATTAATTACAGTAGTCCAGCCTAGAAGTAATAAATGCTTGAATTAGCTTTTCAGCATCAGTCTGAGAAATGATGTTTCTAATTTTATAAATATTGCACAAATGTAAAAAAGGGGTCCTACATATTTGTTTAATATGTGCATTGAAGGACATATCCTGGTCAAAAATGACTCCAAGATTTCTCACAGTGTTACTGGAGGCCAAAGTAATGCCATCCAGAGTAAGTATCTGGTTTGACACCATGTTTCTAAGATTTGTGGGGCCGAGTACAAGAACTTCAGTTTGATCTGAATTTAGAAGCAGGAAATTAGAGGTCATCCAGGCCTTTATGTCTTTAAGACATTCCTGCAGTTTAACTAATTGATGTGTGTCATCTGGCTTCATGGATAGATAAAGCTGAGTATCATCTGCATAACAATGAAAATGTATGCAATGCTTTCTAATAATACTGCCTAAGAGAAGTATGTATAATGTAAATAAAATTGGACCTAGCACAGAACCCTGTGGAACTCCATAATTAACCTTAGTTTGTGAAGAAGACTCCCCAAACTACAACAAATTTAAAAACTACCACAAATGACCTCAGGCTATAATCCAGCAAAAAACGATACACAATTAAATATTGGCATAGCTTCACTTCTTCTCCATAGTGAAACACTGCACTCATAAGGCGAGAGGGTTGTGGAAAGTCTCAGCACTCCATAACGGTTTATTCATGTTAATGTTCTTCTGTATTTCCTCTTTAATTTTTCAGGAAGGAGTGACTCCTCTCCTCCTCTAGATGTAACTTATGCTGAAGTCACCACCAAACAGAGAGGTAGGTTGTAAGAGGGTCTCACCAAAAGACCCCCCCCCACACACACACACACACAAGTCTTTACATATTCAATCAACCCACAGTTTCAAGGAATACGTGTGTGTGTGTGTGTGTGTGTGTGTATATTTTTCAGACAAACAACCTGCCGATACAAATGTTGTCAACTCTGATGTGAGGATTCTCACTGCAGGTACATATGAACAGAAAAGTGATGATGGTGATGGTGATGGTGATGATGATGATAACATTGATGAGGATGGTAGTGATGATGATCGTAATGCGATGATGATAATGCTAACTGTCAGGATGATGGTGATGATGATGGTTCAGTGTGTGTGGTTCAGTCCTAAGAAGAGCAGCCTTGCCCAAAATGTTTCTCCTTGAGGCTAGCTTTGGATTAAATTTTGGTTCCTGGAGTTATTGGTGTGCGGACAGTTTTTCCACAGTTTGTAGGACATGTATGGACAGTGAGCATCGTACACAGTCAGGCTGCTCTTAGTTAGCTTCTCAGATATGATCACAGAGTACAGCAGCAGCAGAAGAGCAGCTCTCTGACAGTTTACCTCCATGTCCGGATGACTCCTTTGTTTCATTATCTCAAGATTAGAAGATTTCTGAAAACTCCTCATAGCTTCATAATGACCTGATACAATCACCTCTGAATCAAACCAGGAAACATAAAGCAGCTTCTCCCTGGAGAAGGTTCATCTCTAACTTGTTCATCTTCTTCATTCATGTTGAAGACAACTGAACTCTTCTTTAAAATACCTTTCCCAGCACAGGCTCAGTGGGACGGTTTGAATTTCTTGCCCATCTAGAAGAAGGATCTTGGGCCATGGATGAAGCCAGTGTTTGGATAAGCTTGAGAATCAGGTTGACGCTGACAATCATATATCTTTAGCCTGGAGAAGATTTCTGTGTTCCATGTTTAGAATGTTATGTTGTTACTGCTTTATTGAAGATATAAACAATTCAAAGTAAAACTGAAGATTGAAAATGCAACTCTTCTCTTGGCATGGCTTCGAGAAATCGAGATGTATGAAGGGGGTCATCCATGTCAATTCAATTCAATTCAATTCAATTCAATTCTATTTATATAGCGCCAAATCACAATGAACAGTCGCCTCAAGGCGCTTTGTATTGTGGGTAAAGACCCTACATGTCGGCTCCAGGCACGCTGATGGCCGATGAAACATATTTGAGATAGGCAGACTCTGCCACAGTGGCTGCAGTTGAAGTTCTGGGCAGGGTCAGGAGCAGTGGACAACATATTTTTCCATCTGTGCCTTTTTTCTTCCATATCAGCCATATGAATGACTTCAAAAGACTTAACTGCTGTGCTGATAGACCTACACCAGCTGTTCTTGTCGAAGGCCAGGGCTGTCCAGTGGAAGGGGCTTTGTACCGCTTTTTAGGGGCCACTCTGCTGTGTTTATTGGAGGTCAGCACACCGTACAACACTACCTTGGGTAAACGGTAGCCTTCCTTCCTAGAGACATGTCCAGCTCAGCAAAGTCGTGATTTGAGCAGCATTCCGCTTGTTCATAGGGGGTCATTTTGACTGTTTGGTTTTTGCTGTAATTATTGTAGGGCTTTTACCTTACAATATAAAGCCCCTAAAGGTGATTGCTTGTTATGATTTGGAACTGTCTACATTGAATTAAATTGAATTGAATTGATACTATGGAGCTTCACCTGCTGGAGGACCTCAGTGTTGATCACAAAGTCCCTCCTGCAGATCTTGAGGATGGAACTGAGACAGCGGTGATGGAAACGCTCAAGCAGTTGCAGGTGGCACTTGTAGGTAACCCCTGATTCAGATTCATACATCAGCACGGACATCAGAACAGCTCTGTACACTTGGATTTTGGTATGATAAGTCAAGATTTTGCTACTCCACACCTTTTTGTGAAGTCTGTCGAAGGTGCTGTTGGCTTTTGCTAAACTGCTGTCATTCTCTTTGTCAATCATAATGTCATCAGAGATGGTGCAGTCAAGATGTGTGTGTGGAAAGGCTGGTTTGGTGCAAGACAATGATGGACTTCAGACTTCTTTAGGCTGATTTTGAGGCCAAAGAGTTCGGTAGGCTCAGTGAAGCGGGTCATGATGTGCTGCATGGCTGGCTCTGTGTGGGCAACAAGGGTAGCATCATTGGCAAACAAAAGTTCTTGAATGAGGTGCTCCATTGTCTTGCTGAGTGCTTGCAGGTGCCTTAGGTTGAACAAGCTGCCGTGTGAGCCAATGTATTCCACAAGCAAATGGATTCCATCCTCTTGCCCCAATGGTTCCATGGACTGATGAAACATCACGCTGAAGAAGATAGAAAACAGCATTGGCACGAGAACACAGTCCTGTTTGAAACTGTTCAGGATGTGAAAGGGCTTGGAGAGGTCCCTGTTGCTCCTATCTTTCCCTTGTGGAGTTGCATGAACATCCTCAGGAATTTTGGGGGTAGCTTAGATACTCCATGATCTGCCAGAGTCCCTGCCTGTTCACTGTGTAGAATCCAAAAAGGTCACATACAGGCCCTTGTTCTGCTCACATGTTTCCTGAAGCTGCTTAAGGACAAACACCATATCAGTCTTGCATCTGTTTGCTCTGAAGCCACGCTGACTTTCTGGTAGATTTTTTTTGTCGATGGATGAGGTCAGTCTGTTAAGGAGGATGCTAGCTAAGATTTTACCTCTGATGGAAAATAAGGTGATCCCCCGATAGTTTGAACAGTCTGAATTTTCACCTTTGTTCTTGTACAACATTTCAATGACTGTATTGTGAAGGTCATGAGGAAGATCTTCTCTTTCTCAATGAGTGAGGAACTTGTGGAGCTTGGAATGAAGGCTCAAGCCACTGTGCTTCCAAATCTCTGGAGGTAGGATATCAGTTCCTGCAGCCTTGCCAGACTTTAGCTGTGATATACCTTGTGTTGGTATTTCATCCAGCACTGTCTTAATAGGTTACCGTGGGATGTGCTCTATGGCCACGAGCTGCACTGTCAGGTTGATGGAGAAAAGACTGTTAAAGTGCTCAGATCAATGGCTCATGATAGAGGCCTTGTCTTTCAGCAGTGTCTTGCCATCTGTGCTGTGCAGTGGACTTTGGACATGAAAAGAAGGACCATAAACTGCCTTCAGGGCTTCTAAGAAACCCTTAGAATCCCCTGTGTCCACACATAACTTGGACCTCTCTGCTAGAATGGATTGTGGTTCTCTCACAGGATGCACTGAAGTTTTCTGCAGGGAAGACAAAAAGTGGCCTTCTTATAAAATGGCTCTGTTTGACGGGTTGGAGTGTACACACTGAAGAGAGTGATATTTTGCTTGTTACCAGCCAGAAGATGCACAGCTATGATGCAATCTGTATGACCCCTTGGCAGTTCTACTAGCCCCAGAGACGTCTCGCTGGTTTGGTTTACCCTGACCAGAAAAGGTTATAGCCTGTGCCGTGTTCATTTAGACTACCTTCACCAGAGAAGCGAACTTCACAGACTGCCAAGATGCTGATGTTCAGCCTCTTGAGCTTGTGGACCACAAGTGCAGAACAGCACTCTGGGCGGTTGCTGTCATCTGTGTCTTGCATCATTCTGACATTCCAAAAAGCGAGTTGGAGTTTTCTTCTGCTAGGTGTGCTGAGAGAGCTCTTTTTTTTGGTGCCATTTTGATAGCACTGAAGATGCCCACTGACCACGGTAAGACAGCTGGGTTTTGAGGAGATGAGCTTTGGTTAGTCCCCTCCCCATGTGGGGCAAGCAGTGCTGACCCAAACAGGGCTGCTTGGTCACACAGGGTGCTGTTGAAAGACGTCGTCATCTCCATATTGACAAACAAGCAGCCGAAACCCTGTGCCTTCTGCTGTCAGTAAAGATAGAATGAACAAGTGAAGGCCGGGAGCTGGACTGGGTTGTCAGAGGTTGTTAGAGATGCATGCCATAGGAGTATGTAATAGGTAGTGGGAGCATATGTGCACAACCAACCTCAGAACTAGAAAATTTAAGATTAGTTTATTGGTATTTAAAGTTACTTTCCACTAATGAATAGAAATAATCTAGATCAACATTTTATTCACCTTCATGAAATACATAATATATTATCAGAATTTTATTCATTTATTTTTAATGTTCTCCCAAATATTGGCAAGGAGAAATAATTGTAGCTGACACGCCTCAAAGACCATTTGGATCAGTAATAATTTTAAAAAGGTTCTTTTTGCTTCATGTTCAGGTTGAGGGTTGGGGTCATTACTAACAGTGACTCAGGGGGAGTTGGGGGCCTTTGTGTATGTGGAAATGAGTCTCTTTATGTTCAGGTAAATGATCAAAGAATCAAATTCATATTTTGTGTATCTTTCACAAACGGCTGCTGAGGCTCAGATGGAGATACGGGTGATGATGAAACTCTGAGAGTTCTAATCTGACCAATCAGAGAGTCAAAGCTGAAGCTGCAGTTACTTAATTCTTGTTTCTGTCTTCAGGTCATACTGAGGTCACCTATGGTCAGGTGGTCTTCAAAAATAAGAAGACAGCTGGCAGGATGACAGGTAACTATGACAACCACAATTTGTAGGACATGTATGGACAGTGAGCATCAAACACAGTCTGGTCTCAGTTACCTTCTCAGATACAATCACAGAGTCCAGCAGCAGCAGAGGAGCAGCTCTCTGATGGTTTACCTCCATGTCTGGATGACTCCTGCTGCTTTATGTTTCATAATCTCACAAAGATTCCTGAAAACTCCTCAGAGCTTCATCACGACCTGATACATCCCCTCTGAATCTAACCAGGAAACAAAGAAAGCACCAACTATGATGAACTTTTGCCCCCACACCAGGTTCAGTCTGATAACCTTCAGCAGAGGTTTGGTTAGACCAAAACTACAGCTGGAGAAGGTTCATCTCTAGTTTCTTCACCCACTTCATTCATGGTGAACAAAGCTGTGCTCTTCTTTAAAATACATTTCCCCATGCAGAAAAAACATTTACATCAATAAAAAAGTTTAAAATTTTAATTATTTTTTTTGCTTCTATCCAAAACATGGGTTAAGGTTTAGGGCGAGGGTAGGGGTCATCACTAACAGTGACTCAGGGGGAGTTGGGGCCCTTTGTGTATGTGGAAATGAGCCTCTTTATGTTCAGGTAAATGATCAAAGAATCAAATTCACATGTTGTGTATCTTTCACAAACTGCTGCTGAGGCTCAGATGGAGAAACAAGTGATGATGAAACTCTGAGTTCTAATCTGACCAATCAGAGAGTCAGAGCTGAAGCTGCAGTTACTTAATTCATGTTTCTGTCTTCAGGTCCTGCTGAGGTCACCTATGGTCAGGTGGTCTTAAAAAATAAGAAGACAGCTGGCAGGGTGACAGGTAACCATGACAACCACTTCTGGAACTTATTCATCATCAAATTCAAAATAATTTCAACAACTTCACATTATAGTTCCTCCAGGAGCCTGTAGGGGAGCTAGAGACATGGCTGAACTCACAAAGACTAAAACAATGGTGTTGCACACAGACACACACACAGTCTAATGCTTTAACTGTGTGTTACAGAGCAGTCGACTGATGGTGAAGTTGTGTATTCCTCATTGAGAGCAGGTAACATTTACATACGTGTGTGTGTGTGTGTGTGTGTGTGTGTGTGTGTGTGTGTGTGTGTGTGTGTGTGTGTGTGAAGGTCAGAGGTGAACAGCAGGATTCAGTGATGTTTGTCTCTGACAGGAAACTGAGGACACACTCAGCCTGATGGAGGAGCTTCACACCACCACGCTGATCCACGCTCCTCCTAAACTCTGATGGATGTCTTATTGCAGCTCCTGCTGTAGGCTTGTGTCATTGTTACTGTCTGCTGACCTGAGGGGGGGGCAGTTCTGTGTTTTTCTTGCATTCATGAAAGATAATCAGCTTTTATGTGCTCAGTGTACAGACATGAAACAGAAACGTTTTTATTAAAAAGGTTTTTCATATCAAGACATAATAAAAACCATCTGGTCCTCACAGGTTCTGAAATGATTTAATACAGCCTCAGCACATGACACCAACAAAGAGGGGAAGTAGCAGCTGTCAATCAAACGCAGTTGATTGATTGGTCAGCAAGTGTGAGCACCTCTATGAGAGCAGAGATGATGTTTCTGTGACAGCTGCTGGTAACAAAGAGCCTAAAGAGCCCATTTAACACTGCTTCTGTGCTCAGCTGTCTGGAAGACACAGCACTGAGGTCATTTCTCTGAGGTGGGAAATAGAAGAACTCTGTAGCTTCTTCCTCTCTGTCTCTCTCACATATGCAGCACTGCTGTTCTTCATTAGAGCCAACACAAGTTTTATTCATTATTTTTATTGGGAAAATATGAAATGTATTTGTAATTGAGGTCTTCATTATGTTTCTAATGATAGAATACACAGAGATAATTTAACATATGCAAAAGAATGCATTCAAATTAAAAAGGTTTAAGATGTTTAGTTTTGTCCCAGCTGGTACTGGTGACGCTCTGCCTGGGAACAAATGTTGATTACAGTGATGCTCCCTCTGACACCGAGGCTTCGAAACACGCTTCAGACTCAAGAGGTCAAGTCTTTGAAGCAGTGGGCGGAGCTTGCTTCAGTTGACGTCTCTGATGACGTTCGAACCACTTCACTTCTTCATTCAGACTGAATCAGCTGACTGGTTTGATGTCCACAGGTGGAGCTTTGAAACTCTGGCGCGATCCTCAGCGTGTTTCAACGCTGTTTCACGTCTTGTACCAAACCTGCTCTGGGCCAGTAACAGCTGGTTTGTGTGAATGTCAGACTTTTAATAATAGAGCCATAGTCCATCCATCCATTTCTTTCCAAATATATTGGAAACTTGCGTAGATAGGACGAACATGGAAAAAGAAAAATGTCTGATGCTTAAACCACATCAATAACCCCCAAAATGATGAGGTTACAGCCAATAAATCTCTCTGATCTCTCAGCCTCCAGGCAAAGGAATCCGGCTTTGACATCGGAGCATTCCAGGCATTAATGAACTACTTTATGATCAACAAAACACAATGACACTAAATCAGTTTTCATTTGAAACAAAATTATGCATCCACCTTCAAATTGGTGTCCAAATGTGTGATCAGCGGCCAGCGACGTTCAACGTGTCCAGAAGCAAACAGGTGAGCACGAACAACGTCACGGGCTGAAGACGCGGCAGTGATCACTACACACCTGTTCAGTGTTTATTCAGATATAATACTCATAATGCCATATCATGCAAGAGGTGCTTTTCATTCTCCCTTCAGTGAATGTTCACTGAACGTCAGAAGTAACAAAATATTTGTACTTGTAGATTGACTACTTTTTACTTTTTTTTTCATTTTAGGTTTAACACGTCTGAGAAAAGTTTGCCTTTGCGGTCAGTGCGCCGTCAAACATCAAACGATCTGATCCTAAACAGAGGAATACTAATCGTACTGGCGTAAAGACATTAAAGAGGGAAAACCATAGAATAAATGGATTAATTATAGTGCTATAATCAGGGGTTACAGCGGGCTGATGTCTGTAAGTTGTGTTCACAGAACTTCAGCATTTAGCTAGTGCCACAGAAGAGGAGCGAGCATAAAGACAGTAACATGCAGCAGGTAGTTTTAAATGCAACGTTTCTAAATGCTCAACAAATATCAACACAAAGTGTGTGCAGTTTGTCTCACAGTGTGTCTGCTAGCTAAAGGAACAGCTGCTGTGTGTCAGGCAGAGCAAAGAATGAGGCTAACTTCACTCAGATGGAGAAAGAGGAAGGAGAGAGCAGCAGGTCAGCTGATCACAGCCTGCACACCAACATCATTTACTGCAGCTCACAATACAAAGCTGTGGTTCTCCTCCCCATGCAGAGCCACTACAGCTGATCTTAGGGTTCCTCCACCTTCTGAGTCCCACTGGAACCCCTGAGGATCCTCATGTTGGTGTTTAGGTGGAGGCACAGCCACCCTCTACTATGGAGGACACAGAGACTGGAGCTGAGTTCACAGTTTGTGTCCTACAGAACAGATTGAAGCTGAGTGCATTCATTAGGATTAAAGTTCAGATTGGAATAACGTTTCTATTCTCATGGATTATTGTAGATTATTACAATAATATATAATGAGCTTCAGTCAGCTTTACACAACAATAGCAGGTAGAAACGTCCCCCAAAGAGCTACTGTTACTTTATTACTCTGAGTACATTTCAGAGCCGGTACTTTTATTCTTTTACTTAAGTAAAGAAGCTGAAGCAGTACTTCAACTTTTACCAGAGTACTTTTTAACACAAGTACTTGTACTTCTACTTAAGTACAGAATGTCAGTACTTTAGCCACCTCTGCTGAACGTTTACTGAACATCTTCTGAAGCTTTGCTTGCTAGCTGGGTTTCACTCCCTGATGACAGCAGCTTCTTCTGTTCCACGTGAAAGGCTGTTCTCAAAGGCTGGGGAAGCTGTTTCTAAAAAGAGAACCGTTTAAGCCCACCTACTGTGGGAAAATTAATCCTGAATTTAAAAAAAGGTGCATAACCACAAATTTTCTTCCACACAAAGCACAATAACAAAGCAAATAACTGTACCCCCTCACTCAGTGACAAAACAAACCATTTTCCAAATGGTTGGATTGCAGGTCATTTGAAGAATTGCCCCAACACACATTAAGAAGTGTTATTATACACCTGAAAGGTGGTTCGAAGAGGTTCAGAGCCTCAGAAAGCCCTGTTTTGGCATCATTGTATTTACCTGTCCGATCCTGCACAGGTATGTCTGACTCTGGCAGGAGGATTCACATTTATATAATTATATAATTGCTGGAGACTTTATCCAGGCCTGCTTAAAGACTGTTATCCCCAAATTCACACAATATGTGAAATGTGCCACCAGAGGAAATAACACACTGGATCATGTGTACTGTAACATCACACATGCTTACAGAGCAGTGCCACAGCCCCACGTTGGACAATCAGACCGTCTGTCTCTGCACCTTATACCTTACACCTAACTCAGAAGGAAACTCAGACCCACCACAAAAATCACCAACACTTGGCCTGAAAATGTGCTCTCATACATCACCTACTGCGCTGAGAATTTCACTGTACAAAAGTGAATCCAGGTCTTCTCCGAGTAGAAGCCCTGGATGAACAGTGAGGTGCAACTCTTCATTAAAATACACAATGCCACATTCAGAGCAGGAGACAGAGCACAGTACAGTATTGCCAGTGCAAACCTGAAAAGGGGCACCAAAGCAACCAGAAGGTCATACAAACAGAAAATTGATGCATATCTCACAGACAAAAATCCAAGACAGGTATGGAAGGGAATAAACAATGTCACCAACCACAGGGGCAGCACCATCTCAGCTGTCAAAGCTGATGCTTCACTGGCGCAGGAAGTGAAGAGTTAATTTGCAAGATTTGAGTCCAATAGGCCATCAACCCCTCCCCCAGGGTATAGCAGCACTTCACTGACCCTTCACCAGCACCAGGTGAGGCATGAACTCGGGTCAGTAAACCCAAGGAAAGCTGCTGGTCCAGGTGGAATACCTGATAAGGTACTAGCAGCATGTGCATACAAACTAGTGGATATCTTCACCAGATTATTCAACCTGTCCCTGACCTGAGCCACCATCCCTGCCTGCCCCAAATCAGCCACCATCATCCCTGTCCCCAAAACATCCACAAACAGCAGTCTGAACAACTTCAGGCCCATCGCGCTCATGCCACTAGTGATGAAATGCTTTGAGAGGCTAGTCTCACACCACATCAAAGAGTGCCTCCCCACACATTTGATCCCCATCAATTTGCCTACAGGGCAAAACGCTCCACCGAGGATGCCATCACCCTCACCCTGCAATCGATAATGAGCCACCTGGAACAACCTGGGACCTGCGCCAGACTCCTCTACATAGACCAGCCTTCAATACAATCATCCCGGACGATCTCATTAAAAATAGCTGGGCCTGCATCTCCCCTCCTCCACCTGCGCATGGATAAAGAACCACAGACCACAGTCAGTGAGGCTGGGCCCTCTCCTATCATCCCCCCCCCCCGTACACCCTTTACACACATGACTGTACACCATCCCATATGTCAAATTCCATCCTTACATTTGCAGATGACACCACCTTGGTTGGGCTCATTACAGGAGGGGACGAGGAGGCCTACAGAAATGAGATGCGCTGCCAAGAACCTACTACTGAGCACTTCACCCCACGCCCCTCTCTACATCGGCGAGGATGTGGTGGAGACAGTGACGTTGTTCAGATTCCTGGGAGTCCAATGCAGTGATGGCAAAGGCCCAGCAGAGATTACAGTTCCTGAGGATCCCCAGGAAGAACAAACTGAATGAGTCTGCTGGTGAACTTCTACCAATCCACTCCATTGCACACTGTGATCACATACTGCATCTCTGCTCGGTGAGCTGGGAGCTCGGCTGCAGACAGACATGCCCTACAGAGGGTCATTTATATGGCTTATGTTTTATTAATTTCATTATATTCTGCTTTATATACTCTACACCATATGCTGCACAATGAGAAAGGCTCCTGCAATTTCATTATATGTGACATATAATGACAGTAAAGCTGTTTGAATTCTGATTCAGCCTGAAGACTCTGCAGTGAGACAGCTCCCTGACCCTGATCTCCCTGAGAGCTTCAAGCTTCTAATTTTATAATGTTTAGTTATATTAATATGATTCATTAATGCATTTGATGTTGTTTTAATCAATAACTCAGACTGTTGTTTCTAAATGAAGCCGAGACAAACTGGCAGGCTATAAAATAATTCATTTATTCTGTTCCATCAAAAGACAACAATTCATTTTAAGCTGTGACTGATTTTGATTGACAGACAATCTTAAAAGAATAAACATGAATATCAGCAGCATGCTGATGATGACGAGCTTCAAATCTATGAAGAAAGGCAGTAAGGCTGCAGCTAACACTGATCCTTCAGTATTTCACTGATCAACAAAGATACAAACTACATACAATGACTGTGGTATCAACGCTGTTGGAGATCAAAGCATTTATTGATTAGTAATTATTCAAAAATCAGAGCTGTGTCTCTCTGTATTCACACATTCCAGCTGCCAGTTCAGGAACTATCAGGAACTATCTGAAGTCTGCATGAACCTCGTGAAGGTCCTGCTCATCAAACTCTTACTTCTCAGTAACTCTGTCTAAACCTAACCAGGTACTCAGAAGTCATGTTCAGTGGTGACATCTGCAGTGATGTCATCATACTCGTTACCCAATCCCTGACCTCCTCCACCTTGCTGGGCCCTCTCCATGGAGATGGCTGATCTGTTTGGTGTCTTCCTGCTGCACCACATGGACAGCAGCAGACCAGTGGAGATGCAGTAAGGACAGAAGACCACTATATGGCAGAAGAGCCTGAGCATGAACACACAGGGAGGAGAAGGAGGAGGAGGCACCTGCAGGAGGAGCAAACAGAGAGGAGGAGGAGTCAGGAGGAGAACTCTGTGTCCCTGATCTCTTTCAGTGTGTTCTGCAGCTGTTCTGACTGGATGCAGCTGAACATCCTGGTGTTTCTGACATACTGTGTTTGACAGAATGAAGATTTTTCTGACTGAGTCAGCACTATGGTGGCATGAGGGATGAACCAGCAGCACTGACCTTTGACCTTCAGCAGGATATCTTTGCGGCTCATATCCTGTCCGTGGCTGCAGATGGTGCAGGTGTAGGTTCCACTGTCAGAGCCTGTAGGGTTCCTCAGAGTGAGGCTGAGGTCTCCAGTCTGCAGAGCGTCAGCTCTCATTGATGTTCGGTGGGTGTAACGCTGGTTTTGGTTTCTAAGATCATCGCCGCTCTGCAGACGCACGTGGACTGTTGAGGGCTTCGAGTCACTGTGGTCCCACACCACTGCTGAATCAGAGGAAACTGGAACCTGACAGAGCAGCAGGACAGACTCCTCCCCTTCATACACCTCCACCACTGAGGCATGCTGGGAAACTGAGGGGAGAAACCAGCTCATCAGTGAAGTAACTTTATGATACAATAATAGGAATTAGTGAGAACTGTGTCAGAAATCATGAACCACTGGGGGGGGTGGTTGCTATCATCAAGCACCCCCCCCCCCCGGATGGTATGATGCAAAAAGTTTGAGATCCACTGAACTAGAAGAACAGGTGCTCAGAGACTGCAGCAACTGCTGGAGGAAGAACCTCCTTGTAATATCTATGTCCACACTGCAGGAAATGGAGACATCACCGTTTCTATTCTTCAGACAAAGAGGAACATGAGTGATGCAAAAGTGACTTCCCTGTCTCCATTATATTATCAGACCATATCAGAGATAAATACACTTCAGTGTTTACACTGAAGTTAAAAGTTCAGAGTTTGCAGCTGTCACATTACCAAGAGAAGCACCGAGCTGGAAAATATATTAACTCATGATGTACGAGATGAATGATTTTCCTCCAGCATTGCTCTCTGGTTGTAGTTGTCTAACTCAAATGCTCCGCAGGAAAGCAGTGGGGTTCCAAATTGAGCCAGTAGGTAAAGGCTCTAGACCTCCCCCCTCTTATTGAATGTATTGAGATAGTGTTTAATAGAGATGAAATACCAACGCCTGAAGTCACTCTTGCCAACCCTTACTTGAAACATCTGGTTCCTCTTATACCTGAGTATGATCCTGATGCCCAGATAGTGGTTTTACTATGTAGAGACATCATACAAGTCCACAAGGCAAGAAAACAAATAAACGGACCCCTTAGTGCTCCTATGTTCAGCATCTGGACCTGGGTTGGGTAATTCTGGGGGAAGTATGCCTCAAAGCTCATAAGCCAACTGTTAACATCTATAAAACGCACATACTCTCCAACGGGCGTCCATCTCTCTTCACTCCTTGTCCAGCATCAGCATCAAAGAAAAACTGTGGTACGGTGGGGAGCACAAGAATAGCTTCTTTAAGCATAGCTCAAAACCTGATGCAGCAGGAGAAAGGCTCGGAGAGAACATTTTTGAGTGCACAGACAATGATAACTAGCTTCCCACGTCCTTTGAGGATTAGACCTTTCTAAGGATAATGGAAAAGGAAGTTCACCAGTATGAAAGTAATAACTGGATCGCTCCTTTACCATTCAAGCCCCTGTGCTTGCCACTCCCAAATAACAGAGGCCAAGCACTATCTAGACTCAATTCGTTGAGATGCAACTTGATCAATAAACCTCAAGTGAAAGAACAGTTCTCAGAGTTTATGGACAAACTGTTGAAGAACAATCATGTAGAGATCGCTCCACCCATCGTCGACAATACTGAATCCTGCCCATTTTTGGGGTATATCATCCTCAGAAGCCCCATCAGATATGGGTAATCTTTGACTCCAGTACAGGGCAATGTGGTGTGTCACTCAACTCAGTACTGTTAACGGGCCCAGATCTCAGTAATACCCTCCTCGGTGTGCTGATCCAGTTTAGGAAAAAGCAAATTGTAGCCACTGCTGACATCCAGCAAATGTTTTACGGATTCCCAGTCAGACCAGACCACGAAGATTATCTGACATTCCTGTGGCATAAAGACAATCACTTGTCAAAGGAGGTGAAGGGTATTGCATGCAGGTGCGTATTTTTGGTAACAGCCCGCCACCAGTGGTAGCCATCTATTGCCTATGAACAGCCATCCGGAAAGGCGAGACAAAGTTTGGAGCAGACACAAGACACTTTGTCGAGAGACAATTTTATGTGGACGACAGGTTGATTTTGCTTCCCACTGAGTCTGCAGCCATCGATCTGCTCAAACGCACATGTGCATTCTTTGCTGAGTCCAATCTCAAGCTCCACAAAATCACCTTAACCAGTGTCTCACTCATGCAAGTCTTCAAGCCAGAAGATCTGGTCTCTGCCATCAAAGACTTGAGTCTTATCAGATCAGAGAAGTCTAGAGGAGTGCTGGGAAATAAACACTGACTAGTTTACATTCAAGGTAGCTGTTAATGACAAACCCTACACCCGCTGCAGGGTTCTCTCAGTGATTAACAGTATCTTTGACCCCTTGGGACTAGCATCTCCAGTGACAATCAAAGGCAGACTTTTGTTACGCGAAATTTCAAATGGAGTTCATAACTGGCATGCTCCTCTCCCTGAAGACAAATGGACATGTGGGAAAAATAGAAAATGTCCCTCAAAGATCTGAGCAGCCTCAGAGTGCCACACTGCTATGTACCAGCCGCCCTTTCCAAGTCCACCTACACCAGGGGTGGTCAACTCCAGGCCTTGAAAGCCGGTGTCCTGCATGTTTTAGATGTGTTCCTGATCCAACACACCTGAATCAAATGGCTGAATTACCTCCTCAGTATGCAATCAAGTTCTCCAGAGTCCTGCTAATGACTTCTATATGTGATTCAGGTGTGTTGGATCAGGAACACATCTAAAACATGCAGGACACCGGCTTTCAAGGCCTGGAGTCGGGAAGTTGTGCCACCCCCTTTTTCTAGGGAACCATAGAAGAAATTTGTCATCTGACCACACATTTTTGAAGAGTCATCCATTTTACTCATCTTGTAAAGAAGAGAGCCTCATTGCATGAGAGGTAAGCACATTTAACGTCAAAAAAATATTTTTTGCCTTACAATGTAAAATTTCTATGATCAAGGTTTTTTGATTGTTGTGTCTGAACAGTTAAAGACAAGTTTGAAAACATTTTACAAATGTTTTTCTGCTTTGGTAAGCTACACTATGAGTCTATACAGCTAGCATTATGCTAGCTCAAAACTGCTGGATGATGCATTTTTTCCAAAATGTTGGGGTTGGGGTGATTTGTGCCAGAGGGCCTGGGTTAAGTTGTGCCAGTGGCACAACTCACCCCCACTATTATTTATTGTAATTGTACATTGTTTTCTTACATTTTATCACTAAAACTATGTGACACTCTTCATTTTAGACCAAAAATAGAAATAGATCACCATGCCACTGAATTCTAAGAGGAAGAGGAAGCGGCTTCCGCCATGCCACAGGTCTTGAAGCAGGTCCAGACCCAGGTGAACCACCCACTCTTCCAGAACCAAATCGAAAGCAAACATCAAGTGACAAAACTGTTTCTTCTGCCCATTTGGGTTATGTATCTCCAGAAGCCATACTTCCCTTGCCAAAAGTCAGAGCAAGAAGGCCCATAATGAGAAGAAAGAAAGTAAAATCAAAAATCATGACCGACACACCTGAGAAGATGGAGCTGGAGAAGGCACAAAAAGAAAAAGAAGATAAAATGGCTGAAAAGGAAAAGAAAAAGAATGAAAGGCAGAAGAAAAGGGCTCTCAAAGAATCAAATTAAACTGAACTAAACAAACTAAACTCATGATGAACTATGATGAAGCAGAAGATGGCCTGGAGGACACACATGACAGAGAAAATGAAATGGGTGAAAAGGAGAAAAGGAATGAAAATAAGAAGAGAGGGGCTCTTAAAGTGTCCAAACCAAAAAAGAAAATGGTTGTCTCCAGCAGTACAGAAGAGTGACATTTCCATCCCACTTAAGGATATCGACTGACTATGATGACTTTGTAATTGTAAACTTTGCAGGCAAACCCAAATCCTACAACTACACTGGATTGGTTGAGAAGGTTGATGGTGCCAACATCAGTGCAAAGTTTCTAAGGTGAAGTAGTAAGAGGTCTGTGGAAGGAAAGCCCATCTTCACTTTCAAGGAAAATGATGTAGTTATCCCTAGAGAAGATGTGCATAAGAAAGTAGCCACACCACAAAACCTTGGTGGTACAACCAGAAGGGAGCAGACATTTATATTCCCCTGTAGCATTGACAAGTGGGATGTTATGTAGTAGGCCAGCTCTGTGAGGAGAATTGCAGATAATCTGGTCTTCATTTGAATTTAATTTTGTTAGGAACATATCTTAATGTGGTGCTAGTCCTTGTTTAAGAAAACTGGCCTTCAATGTCATAAATTACCTTTAAATAGAATTGCTGGGGTTTTTTCTTCTTTTTTTCATTTTGAACTCAAATTTATTCTGATGTGTTCATGAAGCGCTAGGCCGTGTTTAAGAAAACTGACCTTTGATGCGCTCATGTGGTGCAATCGACTTGTAGAAAAGTAGCCTTTGATGTTGTATTAAATAACTTTAAATAAACCTTAAATGAGTCATTTTGTGTTGTATTTGTCTAGCTTTTATACAGCATTACAGTTTCTGAGATCAAAATATACCGTTATACTTCAATAATCAATGGCACAGATTTACCCCAGTGCGTTCTCTCCAGATGCACAACTTACCCCGCACTGTGCCCCCAAGTGCCACAATGACCACTTTTTTTCAGAAAGCTATATTTCTTGAATACCATATTTCAGATCCAAAGTGATTGTTCCCAGGGATGCACCACATTCTGAATATATATATATATATATATATATATATATATATACATTTTAGTTGGAAGCATTACTATCATGGTCTTGCCTTAAAGTCACCTTAAGTAAAAACTGGCACAACTCGCCCCACTCTCCCCTATAGACAGTTAGTAACCTTCATCATGACACCTGTGCTCTCTGACTGGAGCTTCAGGCCTGTTTGAGTCAGCTAACAAAATAAAAGCCTGTCTATGTGGAAGTGTCGGTGTTCGCGCGCTCCTCACAGGAAACACAGTAAAACAAGATCAATTCCACCAATAAAGAGTAACCATGACTACTGGAAATCACCTTTGAAAGGATACACAGTGCTTTGTTTTATTATTGTTGAAGGTACAACATTCATATTGATACGGCTGAAATTCAGTCATAACTAAAGTTTATATTAATGAAGGACAAACTCAGTGGTCAGAGATGCAATAATGATATTTAAGGTGTACTGACTTATTCACAATGCTCTGATTAACATGCTAGAACACATTCTACCTTAAAAACTGTTGGTAGCTGCTGGTTACGTTCAGCATGAATTCAGTTTTCCTTTATGTTAAATAGAACTGTTTGATAAGTGTAATCAGCAGCGTTTGATCCGGCTCTGTTAAAGCTCCTGAATTACAGACTCAGCATTTCCTGAATCTGTCGTTTCAGTCAAACACGAGCAGTTTCCTCAGTTCATCAACATCACACTGAAGTGATGTAGAGAAAAGCTGAAGGAGCTGAAACAAAGACTGGAGAGCAACAAAGAGCCAACAAGAAGAGATGTGAATAACCACCCAGTGACCGGCTGCTTTACTTCACAGTTGGTCTTGACTGACATTTACATGGAGCTCCTCCAGTCTCAGTGACCATCCTTTAAACTACAAGCTGCACATGTTCAGTCCTTTATATCCACAGATAATTTTATCCACTCCCTCCCTTTGTTCCAGAGACCTGCATGTTTGGCTACCTGGGAGTCACCAGTTAGCCAAACATGAAGGTTTTTGGACTGAGGGAGGGAGCAGGAGAAACTAGAGAGAACCCACAGAGAGGGGGGGGGATCACACCAGGAAACAATGCAACCAGTACACCACCGTGTCACCGCCCTTTCAGACTGAAACAGATCAGCGTTAGCAAACAGAACAAACTCTTCAGGTGTCACATCGTTTTCCACCTTCCATCAACTCACCTGTCAGAGCAGACAGCAGCAGCACACACACACCTGCAACAGAATGACAGAGGTCACTGAAGGTCAGAGGTCACTGAAGGTCAGAGGTCACTGAAGGTCAGAGGTCTCTCTCAATTATCCCTCCCACCCAGTGTATCACCTGTTTGCACATCCAAGCTAAGAAACAGTTTCTAATCTTGAGCCATTAGAGCACTAAATGACCTCTGACCTGGACATTTACTCTGTCAGTGTCTCCATCATGAGCAATACCACCTCCATGGTTACAACTCTGTGCAATACTCATGTTTCTAACTCTGTAAGGGTGCAGCTTTGGTATTAACATTGGTGGGGGCGTAGGCCAAATCCGGCTCTGGGGGTGGAGTTCAGAGCACAGGGTTCAGTCAGAAATATCAGTGATTATGTTTCCCTACCTGACTCTGTGCAGAGTATCAAAGTACTGCTACTGTTGCTAATATCAACACATATCTATACCCATATCATACACATATATTCATAGTTGGATTCCTTTAGAGGTGTATTTGTTTACTGTGATATTTATGTCACATATAAAGCTATTGTATTCTATTCTAAGGTCAGAGGTCGTCATGAGGTCAGACAGGTGTAGAAACATCAGCTCACCTGCAGCAGTCAGCAGAAACAGGCCTGAAACTGAAGAACAAACTGATCAGAGGTCAAATGGTCACATGACCAAAGAGAAACATGCAGACTGCATTGATTGGTCCCTGTTCTCATAGGTCACTCAAATATGGAGGAATGAGAGGTTTCAGAGAAAGTGATCAGGCAGAAAGTAACATGAAGGAGACTCACAGCAGAGGCAGATGTTCCACTTCACTCTCAGACACTTCACTGCAAGTTCCTCAAAGCCGTCACCTCCACTAAACCCCACGGAGTCTGCCCTCTGACCTCCTACATTACAGGAACCAGACATCAGTAAAGGGGGCTCTCCAAAGACATTAATACTAACTGTCAGAATGATTAGTTTAAGACCAAAACAGAGTTTTAATCTATTATTAGATTCAATTATCTTCTGTCAAAATGTAAAGGAGCCCACCCACCACTTTAATCATACTCTGGATCTTGTCCTGACATATGGCATAGAAACTGAAGACCTAACAGTATTCCCTGAAAGCCCCCTCCTGTCTGATCATTTCTTAGTAACATTTACATTTACTTTAATGGATTACACAGCAGTGGGGAATAAGTTTTATTACAGTAGGAGTCTTTCTGAAAGTGCTGTAACTAAGTTTAAGGATCTAATTCCTTCATTATTATGCTCTTCAGTGCCATGTGCCAACACAGTGCAGAGCAGCTACCTAAACTCTGCTCCCACTGAGGTAGATTATCTCATCAATAGTTTTACATCCTCACTGCGTACGACTTTGGATACTGTGTCCCCTCTGAAAAGGAAAGCCTCAAATCAGAAGTGCCTGACTCCGTGGTATAATTCACAAACGCGCAGCTTAAAGCAGATAACCCGTAAGCTGGAGAGGGAATGGCGTCTCACTAAAGTAGAAGATGCTCATTTAGCCTGGAAAAAGAGTTTGTTGCTCTATAAAAAAGCCCTCCGTAAAGCTAGGACATCTTACTATTCATCATTAATTGAAGAAAATAAGAACAACCCCAGGTTTGTTTTCAGCACTGTAGCCAGGCTGACAAAGAGAGAGATTAGAGCGTGTGGAACAGACCCCGTTGGATACGTAGTCAACTCGTGGAGTGTGTGTAGACCTGTGTGTCTTTCCACTCTGTCGTTTGAGGATGTGGAAGACATATACATATTTCGGCCTTTTGGTGGCGGGATCTCTTTTGCCTGGGCTTGGAGGATTTCTGCTTTACTGGGAAATTAAGAGTATCTGGGCAGCAGTTCAGCATTTGGTGAGACTGCTCAACCAGATGGATTGGCTATGGAGAGCCGCACAGACTCAGACTCAATAACTGATGGACCTGAGCCGCAGGCTGGATGCAGTCCAGCTGCGTACATGCTCGCAGGTGGAAAGGATTAGATCTGGAGATAAGGGTACAGCGAGGTTGGGCACCGAGCAAATTTGGACAATTGGATATACTGAAAGTGTCCCAGAGAAACTGAAACCTGCCGAGAAAAACAAGGCAGTCTGTCCCAAAACATTTGCATTATCAGGAATTCGGCTCCCTAAGCTGGCCTTGAGGCTGGTAATCATATCTCTCTGGGTCGATGTGACAGCAGATGCACTCCCCCGCCCCAACTTCCTTTTGTGATTTGTGTGAACTGGGATCTGGACTACCAGGACTGCTGACGCATGCCCATCACTATCAGAAAACTGTTTAGGCTGGAGCTAGGCCCTGGCTCCACAATGCCCCGGCCCTCTCGTCTCTGTCGGCATACCCGCCCCTACCCCTTGTGCCCCACCATGTCGCTAGCCCAAGGTTTGAATGTGCGATATGCTTTTGCTGAGGTGTTTTTTTTTTGGGGGGGGGACCTTGTAAGGTGCTCATTACAAGCACTAACTCTCATTTAACCTAACTCTCCCATTGTTTCTGTTTTCCTTTTTCCTGGGCTTGATTGTGCTTGCGGTGCCCTTAGTGACTGCGGCTGCAGACACCCATCTCCCCTATGGTAGTCTGGTCTGTCCTACCCTTGGATGGTTGTTCTGAATGAATTTCGTTGTATGTATAATGATTAATTTTGCTGTATTTATAATGACAATAAAGTTCTATTCTATTCTAATTATGGAGTTTGAAAGGGTTCTGTGCTAGGACCAATTCTATTTCAATTACATACACATGCTTCCCTTATGCAGTATTATTAGAAAGCATTGCATACATTTTGATTATTATGCAGATGATACCCAGCTTTATCTATTGATGAGGCCAGATGATACACATCAATTAGTTAAACTGAAGGAATGTCTTAAAGACATACAGACGTGGATTACCTCTAATTTCCTGTTTCTTACTCTAGATACTTACTCTGGACGGCATTTCTTTGGCCTCCTGTAACACTGTGAGAAATCTTGGAGTCATTATTGACCAGAATATGTCCTTCAATGCATGTATTAGGCCCCGTTTACAAAACACCATTTAAAAATGAAAAAGGCGTCATTTTCATGCATTTCGGCCTTCCGTTTACATGAGAATGGAGTGAAAACGATGTGTTTAGGAAATACACCGGGCTGGATTCCCTGTAAACAGATAAAATGGCGTGTTTTGGAAAAGGGTAACTTGCACATGCGCACCACAGTTGCAACTGCCAGTTTTCCATGCATGCCCAAATTGATAAACAATACTCGAGGATTCATGAGTGCTTCTTGTGCTTTTCTTGTGTTTTTTCCATTTTGTAATTCAATGTTGTGTGCAGCACCAGTCCAACCTCATCATCAGTCCACACAAAAACTCTCACATTGGCCATTTTGTAAATAATGAGCAATTTGCCACGATTCCTACTGTGTCCCTCCATGCATGCGCGTCTTGCGTAACCAAGCTTTCCAAAAAGAAAACAATGGCAACTTGTGGCCTGGCATGTGAACTACATTAATTTCACCATTTCACGTGTCTCCATATAAACCCAGATTGTTTCTGAAATGCCACGGAAGGGTGAAATGCATCAAAATGGCATTGTTTTCAGTGGAAATCGTGTCATGTAAATGGAGCCTTCGACAAATACATAAGACAACTGTTTTACATTTATGCAAAAAAAAAAGGATATGTCCTTCACTGCACATATTAGGCCCCATTTACAAAACACCATTTTAAAATCAAATAATTTCTCATTAATGTACACTCAGCACCCCATCTTGACAGAAAAAAAAACAGAAACGTAGAAATTTTTACAAATGTATTAAAAAAGAAAAAATGAAATATCACATGGTCATAAGTATTCAGACCCTTTGCTCAGTATTGAGTAGAAGCACTTATTCAACAACATATTGTACATGTCCCTGCCAAACAGTGTACAACCTCCTAACTGCAGTGTTTATCTATTTATTTATTTATTTATTCATAGGTGCAAAAAGCTGCATATGCTGACAGGTACTATACTGTAGGAGAGAATCAGCACATCATTAGCATTCAACCCGGTCTTCCATGCAAACAGCTCTCCCAGCCCCCACTGATTACTATTTCCAACCCTTCACACAAAGATCCCTCTCCATGTCCAGGGTGTGAACTTAGTCTAGTGTTTCTCTGAGAGAGGATATGGAGAGGAAATATCTTCTGTCTATTAGACCAAGGGACAGAAGATATTTTGCAAATGCTACCATTAAAAAACTCCTTTGAAATAACTTGTTTGTGTGCTTGCTGACACATCATTTGCATTACACTGACACTCTGTCACCTTTACCACCAAGAACCTACACTCTCTGCACATTGTGTGAAAACAGAAACAAAATCACTTCTACTGAGTTTTTTATTAGTAGCATGTCTTGAGCTGTGTCAGCTGTTAGCTCAGGCTTTCTCTGTTATTAGTAAACAGTGAAGCTGAGTTCCTGGTCACGGTTATCTCCTAAGGGCGTTTCTTGCCCTTAGAGAATAGGCATGATAAATGTGTGCTGTGTTTGGGACAGCGGCATGCTATCCAGGTGCTGCTTCTGCCCAACTTTAAAGACCTGGTTTGTAGATAATTTGACTCACCTGCTGCAACGCACAAGTTGTCAACTGTGTGTAGGAGATTTACTAACATGCATGACAGGGAATAGATTGCCTATTGTCCGCTCCCCACACGGATCACAGTCTCGCTCTGTTGGTCTCCCCCTCTAGCTCCATTCTTGGCAAAGCCACTTGCCCCAGCAGGAACTAAGAGGAACTCTGCCCCACAAATTTAGAAACATGGTGTCAAACCAGATACTTACTCTGGATGGCATTACCCTGGCCTCCAGTAACACTGTGAGAAATCTTGGAGTCATTTTTGGCCAGGATATGTCCTTCAATGCACATATGAAGCAAATATGTAGGACTGCTTTTTTGCATTTGTGCAATATTTATAAAATTAGAAACATCCTTTCTCAGACTGATGCTGAAAAGCTTAATCCATGCATTTATTACTTCTAGGCTGGACTACTGTAATTCATTATTATCAGGCTGTCCTAAAAGCTCCCTGAAAAGCCTTCAGCTGATCCAAAATGCTGCAGCTAGAGTACTGACAGGGACTAGAACGAGAGAGCATATTTCTCCCATGTTGGCTTCTCTTCATTGACTCCCTGTTAAATCCAGAATAGAATTTAAAATTCTTCTTCTCACATACAAGGTCTTGAATAATCAGGCTCCATCTCATCTTAAATACTTCATAGTCCCATATCACCAGACAAGAGCACTTTGCTTTCACACTGCTGGCTTACTTGTGGTTCCTAGGATACTTAAGAGTAGAATGGGAGGCAGAGCCTTCAGCTTTCAGGCCCCTCTCCTGTGGAACCAGCTCCTAGCTTGGATTCAGGAGACAGACACCCTCTCTATTGTTAAGATTAGGCTTAAAACTTTCCTTTTTGATAAAGCTTATATTTAGGGCTGGATCAGGTGACCCTGAACCCTCCCTTAGCTATGCTGCAATAGCATAGCTAAGGGATACACACACACACACACACACACACACACACATATATATATATATATATATATATATATATATATATATATATATATATATATATATATATATATATATATATATATTTATATATATATGATATTTTTTATTTATTTTATGTGTGTGTGTGTAAAGCAGTTGTGTTATGCAGGAACTGTTATGTTTATGAAACGTCATATTCCCCACCACACAGTGATCCAAAACGTAGCCAGCTGGAATGTCAATTAATAAGAGGGAATAGGGTTCTCCTTTCCCTAATCTCCTCATGGTGAAAATTTGAACAAAAAAAGCTGTGTGAAGAGAGGCTCTAAAGCAGTACAGCAGGGTAAAAAGGAAGGGCTGGGGGGAGAAGAGAAATGTGACCGTCTCCACTGAGAGCTAAAGAGAAAAAAAAAAAAAAGCAACCTCCTCCCACACCTGAGTTTTTGCGGGTTGCAAGCCCTGCACCCAACCCTCCTCCTTTCTCATCCGGGCTTGGGTCCGGCAATGGTGGAGTCAACCTCCAGGGTCCAACATCAAACTTAGATCTGGAAGCCGGAAAGGTTGGACTTCGGATCAACACGGAAAAATCAAATGTCATGCATGTTGGGGACCAAACTTGCTTGCCCAAGATTAAGATCGGTGGGCAAGACCTTGAGGAATTGGAGAGGTTTACATACCTTAGCAACATAATCGGACGCGATGGAGATGCAGAGACTGATGTCAAGAACCGTACTGGCAAGGCCTCTGCTGTTTTCCAACACATGCGAAATATCTGGTCATCCGCTTCCATTACGCTCAACATCAAACTTAACTCATACGCCCCGATCATCATTCTGATGGCAATTTATGCCTCCAAAACGTGGAAAGCATCGGCCAGTATTACACGTAAGGTGGACGTATTTCATCAGCGTTGCCTCAAGCAAATACTGAAGATCCGATACTTTGACCACATCACCAACGAAGAGGTGCTGCGACGAAGCAAGCTGTCCAGCCTCAGTGTGATCATTGCCCGCCGCCATCTAAAACTCGCTGGCCACGTCATACGTATGGACGACAGCTGAATCCCGAAGAAGGCTTTCACATGGGTTCCACCAGGAGGCCGACGAGGCAGGGGACATCCAT
This sequence comes from Pterophyllum scalare, assembly GCA_024447675.2. Taxonomy (NCBI): domain Eukaryota; kingdom Metazoa; phylum Chordata; class Actinopteri; order Cichliformes; family Cichlidae; genus Pterophyllum; species Pterophyllum scalare. The sequence goes on along the minus strand of JAMQGT020012412.1, from coordinate 60,355 downwards.
AGATGACCTGAAAGCCCCTCAGCGTCTCTTGGGATGACCGTGATCGATGGAGGAACCTGGTCGCCCAATACTCTCATTAGCTTGGGTGGAAAAGAAGAAGAAGAAGAAGGTATTAATCACCTGGACAATGGTGTTACAAGGTCACTGTATAAAGGGTAGTGGCCACCTGAGCATTGCCATCTTGCTGTCCTGTGACACTTCCGTGTTGCCATTCATGTGTCTTCCCTGGCTATTACAGGTAAGGGTCGTGTTTATGTTGCTGCTGCTTCCGTTCTGAGTGTGCTGTTGCGGATCGACACACCTTGTGTTACAGAAAGTGCTGATGGATACTTTGTCAGAAGCCTTCCAGTCATAAATCTCTGGTATAGTGTGTATTCTTTTGCACTGCATAGTTGATGATTTTACTCTGTAGTAAGCAGGTGTTTCAATTAAAGGCTGAAGATGGGGAAACCCTGTACTGACCATTCCTTTTAAATCAGGCAATCACTGTGACTGGTACCTAACTTTGGCTTTTTACACTCTGGGTTTCATGCCGGTCACTATTTTAATAACATCACTTTTATTGTCTGTTATACAAAGTTTGGACCTGGGTGGGTGGCGTGTAGCTTTATTGCGGCACCACCACTACTACTCCGGACTACATTACAGAAGCGTTGCTGCTTTGACTTCCCCTTTTTAAAGAGCATCTTTTTCACGTTTATTCATTCTGGCTGTGGCCATGCTGGTCTTTTATTGTTTTGTTATAACTTTCTGGTTCGTGTCTGCAGGAAGAGAAAAAAGATAATCCCCATTCTGATCATTCGCTGGGCATCAGTGTTATAGTCGGTCCTCTGTTTCACGCATAACCAACTTCGATTTCAGAGTGACCCAGAAGATTTTAATATCACTGGCATACGCAGGCATGCCTGCTATATGAGCAGCAGGTAATGGGGTTTTGATACATTCACTTGATTTTAGAAGCTGTGTGTGTGTGTGTGTGTGTGTGTGTGCACGCGCACGCGCGTGTGTGTGGTAAATTATCCCACACTATTTGATTGTTTCCTTAAGATTATTTTGTCTGCTTTTGTTTTATTTGGTTTGCATGAGTTGTTTTGAATTAATTTTTTATTTATTTTTTGTCTGGGTGTAAACCCACTGGGAGGAGGCTTTTGGCTAGCTGCAGATCGCCACTGTATTCTGCAGCAGGGTTAACAACACAGTGTATTGAAGTATTGTTTTCTGTATATAATCTGTGTGTTGCTTTATTTAGGTGCTGAAGGCCTAAGGTGGAGGTGACTGGGCGCTCCCGGTGGTCAGATCTGTTTCTGTGTGCAGTGGACATTTATGTATCATTTGGTATGTGTGTGTAGGTGTGGGGGACGAGACTTTCAGCCCTTTTCTTCAGGCATCTGATTTGCCCACTGGTAAGCCACAGCTCTGAGTTAATTTAGGAACATATGTGTGATTGGTTTGTTTGGGTTTTTTTCATTATTGTTAATAAAAAACTTTATATAACTTGAACGTCTCTGTCTGAAGTATAACAAACCTGAATGCTGTTTGTTTTTTTGTTTTTTTTGTTTTTTTGGTAACTGATATAATTTTAAGTTGGAGTCCCTGGGCAAAATTTCCAGGGTGGCGTTGTTGGTTTTTAAGGTAACTGGAACGCTTTAAAGCTCCCAATTCTTACACAGTCACCCTTGTGTCATCTACCCCTCCCTAGGTGCTGACACACACAGATTAAGTGAATATATTCAGGATGATCTGACCACAAAAGAATTGCCTGCCTCATTTAATGCTTTAGTCATTTTATGCATCAACGTGGACCTCCACCATCTGGCAATTCCTGGCAGGCTTGGACTCGTCATGGCCCCTTCCCCGGAAGTAGTTCACCGAAAGTGGCAAGTGGAGAATGGGCTGCCATAGAGGAGGGCAAGCCCAAGGCGATGCAGTCATATGGCTCTCGCTTCACTTCCTCCAGGCAGCGGGAGTGAGTCACAACTGGTGAGTGCCTGTTTTGTGGAGAAAAAGAAAATTTTGCCAACAAATGCTCAGAGTGGCTAAAAGGATATGCCCCGCAGTGCAGGTGGGGGCACTGGTGGGCAAGATTGTGAGAAATCGACCCCGCTCAAACCGTGTATTTCTGCTACTCTTTCTAACTCTTTCTAACTGCCCCCACTTCTTTCCTTCCCAGCCTTAATCAATTCAGAAGCTGAACAGAGCTTTCTAGACTGTCAAACCTCAGCCTGACTCAAATAAACACTTGAGACTCTCCCTGCAGTTCTCCAGGTCACAGCTCTCAGCTCCTCAGTGCCCTCTGAGTATCATGACCTAGTGGAAGTATTTCGTAAAGACCTCCCCCTGCGTTAGACCCACTATGGCATGGTGGCATGAGTTCTTAGCGATTCAGGTTCTCTTGGGACTTTATTTGTACTAAGAAGGAGAAACATTGGCTGGGTCCTCTAAACATCGGGGTTTCTGGGGACCTGGCATGAGACTTTTTCCACTCTACCAAACATTTTGCTTCCAAACAAACTCTGAGGTCACCTGGGGACAATGTATCCTCCTGTGGCTGCCCAGCCTGTGGTGTCATCAGTGCAGGCTCCCCATGGCCTTACTTGGGGCAAGACTGATGTTTCCCAAGCATATGGCAATTCAGGTACATGTGAAGGTGCATCAGCCACAATAATGTGAGGTTTATTTTGTGAGTGTTTCTGGATTAAAGTTTTGAACTGAAAACGCCCAACACATAAGTTGATTGTGGTTGTATATCTGATTTAAAAACACAAGAGGATTGTCATCTGTAAAGACTATCACTCTAAATGTTTAAGAGGCCCAAAGCATTGCTAGGGTGCTCTGTGCCAGGGAATTCTTCCCACAGTAGCCCAGCTGCTGGTGGAGCATGGTGAAGTGTGGACAGCATGGTAAACTCTGCTGACAGCAACGGGAAGCTACCAGAAACGACTTTGACATTCTGAAGTGGCTGCTTAAGCTTTGCTTCCAAGACCAAACATTTTGTTGGGCAAATAAGGTGTCACACTGAACATAATGGAAGAAAAGTTGAAGAAAAAAACTTTTGCAGTAGCCAGTTAGGCTAAAAAAACAATATATCTCCCACTTTGTAGTGGGAACAGGGAACTCAGCGATACACTTTATCATAGCATTTACTGGACATACATAGTTGACCCTGACTGACCTGTTTGCCTTATTTGGAGTTGGTAGCATTAGCAAACTCACACTTTTGCTGGTTGAAGAATCTTCTGGCAATCACTGAAAGAAAGTGAAATCATTTTCCACATGAGGTTTCTGAGTAGAGTGGCACAGCATCTAAATATTTGTTTATGTCCTTTTTTAATTAGTTTTTTTTGGTTGAAATCACATCACAGTGATTTGACAAAGCTCTGTCTTTCTTTTTTAACAAACCACAAGATTCAGATAAATTGGATTTTTTCGCCACAGAGAGGTGCCAGAAAGACTCAAGGCTGTCAACAAATTAATCAGTACAGTCTGTACCCAAAAATCAGAAATTTGGCTCCCTGGCGGCCTTGGACTGCCGCTTATCAAATTGTCTCCTGGATGTTTTGTAAATAGATGCTCTACACCCCCACTGTCCTTTCTTCTCCAGATCTGTGTTGGACTGACCTCCCTTGACCTTGCTGCTGAGGAACTCTACATCTGATCAGAACTGTTAGCTGAGGAGGGGAGTTTGACTCAGCCCCACAGTAGCCCGTCCCCTCCCCCTCTCACCTCCGCTGGCTCCCTTCCATCCCTGCCCTCCCCACCCTACTGCTCCCATGCTATTAAATGTGCAAATATGCTTTGCTAAGGTGTTTTTTTTTGGACTCTGATACAGTGCTCCAGACAAGCACAGTACCAGATTTTTTTTTTGTTTGACCTAACTTCCCCACGGTGTGTCTGTTTTCCTTTTTTCGGGGATTGACTGTACTGAGCGGCTGCAGACACCCATCTCCCTTATGTTAGTCTTGTCTGAACGAAATTTCGTTATACTATGATGGAATGACGTTGTATAATTCGTTGTATAATGTTTAATTTCATTGTATGTATGACAATAAAGTTCTATTCTATTCTATTCAAAAGCATAAATTTTTTTATATCACATTTTATTAATACTATGGATGATTATTAATACATATAGAGAACTATATAAAGTGAGAAATAAGAGCTTGATCCTCTCTATAGTTTTGTCTTTGTTATTGTTTATTTTTCTTTTCCTTTCTGAAATTTCCCTCTAATGCTTTGGAGAAACCTTTATATGTGTATATGAATCAGTTTCTGTGTTGTGCAAAAACTCTTGCTGTGGTCCTCTGATGTCTCTTTGTATATTATGTAATACAGGCCTGTAAAAATGGGTGAAACAAAGAGAACTGTTAGATAATAATGACAGTAGATCAACATGAAGTACTGAAACTAACATTTAATATTAACTTTAATTACACTGACCCAAGTGAGAGAGAGAGAAATTTACTTGGTAACAATTTCCATAGAGAAATTTAGGATGTTTGCTCAGGAAATCAGAAATTAGAGAAAGTACTTCAGTAAATTTGACTGGTAATTTTCTTCCTCCAATACATGATGCAGTCACAGCTGATGAATTGTTTATATCATGAAAATAAATCAGTGCCATTGAATCTACACTTTTTCCAAAAGAATTACATAAAGACTCTGGATGTTCAGATTCATTAAATGTCATAATTTAAACAAAGCAAAACATCTGAAATGGTATTCAATTCATTCTTGACACAGTTAAGAGCAATTTTACATTTCCAGATGACTGGATGCATCAATTTACTGATTTAAAATCTAACTGGAGCAGGTTTCATACTCTTTTTTATAGCATGTTTGCTTCACTGCTGCCATGCTTGAATATCTGCAGAGTGATGATAAGTTTAACAGCATTTCTAAACCATGGGTAAAACAAACTATAGATCAGTGGGTTGAGAAAAGAGTTGAAATGAAAGGCAATGATCAAAAAAAATATAGATGAATCACTGACCACATTGCCTTTAACAAGAGTGTAGCAGTAAAATGGAGAGTAGCATGTGAGAAACACAACTACAAGAACCCCAAGAGTCCTGGCTGCTTTCAGCTCAGATCTGTTTGTTTGATTCAGTGAACGCTGCAGTGTGACAGCTGTAACATGAGAGCGCATGGCACGAGCCTGAGACACAGCCACCACAAACACTCTCAGATACAGAACTATGATGACAGAAACTGGAACAATAAAGGATAAAACAAGGTCAACAATCCCTGCAATAACACTGATGACAAACACACACTCTCCATAGCAGGAATTATACCTGCCTGGTTTAATCAGGATGTCCTTCGTATAAAGAAGGCTGTAAAATGTTGAATAAAACCAACACAGACAAACACTGAGTTTGACTCTCCCCACAGTGATTCTGGTGGGGTAATGCAGAGGGTCACAAATAGCCACATAGCGGTCGACTGATATGAGAACTATGTTTCCTGTTGAAGCAGAGAAAAGACTAGTGGCAAGATAACAATAAAAAGAACACATAAGATCACCAAGTACCCAGCAGGTTGTGTTTCTAATGATTTCTAATGGCATCAACAGGAGACCCATGAGAAAGTCGGAAACAGCCAGAGAGAGGAGGAGGATGTTTGTGGGTGTGTGGAGCTGCCTGCAGGGAGACAGAAAAGAAGAAAATACACATTAATAATGTGTCTTCAGTGAAAGTTCCATTAGTTAAAAAGTTCCATTGTTAAGGCATCATTCAGTCTGGGCAAAAACTGAATGATAGTACTAAAGTTTCTAAAACTTAAATTGTAGTTTGAAATGAGTTCATCTGTGCCTGAAGTAAGAGACTGAGATGATGATAAAATTGTTGAGCACAGCAGTGATCTTGTCCAAATGTCTTTTGTGAAAATGTTTCATTATTAAGGCACCCTGAAGCTTAGTCAGTTTCACAGTCATGGTTAAATACACCAAATATATTTATCTGTTGCACTTAATTAATTCATGGCTAATTCCAATGATGTAACACTGATCATTCAAAAGGCCTTCAGTAAAAACATTGCATTGGTGAAGCATGATTCAGTCTAGGCACATAAAACTTATGGTCATGGTTAAAATACACCAACAATGTCCAAAATTCACTTAATTCTTTCATCAGTAATTGAAATGATGTAGATAAAAGTTTTCACATTTCTAAAACGTAAACTGTAGTTTAGAATGAAAAGTTCATCTCTGCCTGAAATGTGAGACTGAGATGATGACAAGAAGGTTTAGTGCAGCAGTGATCAGAGAGATGAAGGACAGCACAATGTTCAGGAGCACAGCTTTGGACATGTGAAGTGTTGGCTTCCTGCAGGAACTGTTGAGGAGTTGTGGAAAACAGAGCTCTGCATTTTTGTGTATCTCCATCATCAGGCTGATGCAGCTCCTTTTTGCACCCCACTGCCCCTGCAGCTCTCTGATCATTGTTTGTTGTCATAGAGCTGATTTATTTGCCCCCTCCCACTCACACCGCCAACACCCCCAGCTCTCCTCTTTCTCGCTACACAAACTATTGAGCTTTCACTTTTACTCACTATCTCACACCCCTCTGATGAAACATCTTTTATTTTTCTGGATTCATGATGCCAGTCATTGATAGATTATGTATTACAAGTTATGCATACTCAAATTCTATGGTTAAATAATTACTTGAAAGTATACCTTGGGGTTGGTTGATAATTACTGAAAGACTCTTTTAATAATTATTAACCAGTTTCAAACCTTTTTCTCTTCTTGACAATTCTGAAAGGAGTTGACTCAGTTATTTTTAACACATGTCCTCAGATGATACAACAACAGTTTGAGCAGACAAGTCTCATCTTCATCTTTAAGCCTAGACTGGGATAGCCAAAAGTCATCCATCATCATCCCAGAGAATCTCTTGCTAAATGGCTGCTTGTTCTGATTATTCTGGAAAGCATAGTATCCATTGTTTTAATATTTCTGCATGGGGACGTCAGCTGCCCCAGGACATATTTTGTGTGAGTCACCAAGGCTCCAAAGGTCATATACAGGTGAGTCAGTGAGATGCAACCAATACACCCCAACCATGAATGCACAGCCATCTACATAAACCTGACCAGGAATTTACTTCTGATGACACAATCAGTCTGAGCAATAGTGCCCCTTCTTTCTCAAGACCTGCATAAATTTGATCTACAGCAAGGTCCTGAACTTTTGAAACTGAACTCATGATGTTAATTTTACCCATATCTGGCATGGTCTGTCAGATTCAACCTCTCCTGTCCTACTAGTGAGGAGGTGGGCCACTGTAGATCACAGTAGATCGGGCTGAACCTTTGTACAATTCAGTAGGGCGCTTTTTCCTATAAAGAGATGGAGACTGCACATTACTCAGTCACTCCAAACCACTCTTCTGTACCAGCTCCTAGTTTTGGATTTGGGAGACAGACACCCTCTCTACTTTTAAGATTAGGCTTAAAACTTTCCTTTCTGATCAAGCTTATACTCCAGTCTGGATCAGGTGTCCTTGAACCATCCCTTAGTTATGCTGCTATAGACCTAGGCTGTTGTGGAGGTTCCCATTATGCAGTGAGTGTTTTTTTTCATTCATCTCATTTACCCTGTTTTTTCCTTCCCACTGTCACCAAGTGCTTGCCCATAGGGGATAATTTTGACTGTTGGGTCTTTTCTGTAATTATTGTAGGATCTTTACCTTTCATTATAATGCGCCTTGAGGTTCAGTTGTACTGTAATCACCTTTTTCTTCAGAGTTCCCAGAAAGAACAGGTGCTGGTGAGCCTTCTAGACCAGACTTGAGTACCTGGGTGTTCAGGTGAGGCCCTGTGAGATGTGGATCCCCAGCAATTTAAAGCTGGGCACATGCTCCACTGCTGCACCATTGATGTGGATGGGTGATCCACATTCCTCCTGAAGTCCATAATGAGCTCTTTGATTTTTTAGTGTTAAGTAGCAGATTGTTGTTGTCATACCACAGAAGAAGATAATCCACCTCCTCCCTGTTGAATGACAGTCTTCAATGTCCGTGTGGGAGTGATAGGTTGCCTGAGTGGTAAATATTTCCCAGTTTATGTGTCTGAATCTGTGGAGTCAGCCGTGAGCCCTGTGCAGCCCCAGCCTTTGCATTTAGTACACGCTCTGCACTCAGCATCACTTCAGTCTTCGGAGGCATCTGCCCTGTGACCTACTAGGTCTGGTCCTGCATCATCATCAGCTCCACCTCATCCATCTTCAGTCTTCAGCTTCATGACCTGCTTCAGAGTCTTAAGCTTCTTGGCCTGCTTCAGAGTCTGTGCCATCCTGCACCATCTGCACCATCATCCTCATCAATTACCTGAGTCTTTTGAGCCATCTGTATCTGAGACCACTGCTCCATCAGGCACATCTGGTTCATCTGGTCAACCGCCTGAGTCATCTGCCTCATCACCTACAGCTCGTCTGCCGCCTGAGTCATCTGCCTTGCCTGCTGCCCCAGAGTCTTCGTCCTCACCTACTGTATGCACCCTGCTCAGCAGCCCAAGTCATTGCAGGTGATTGCTGCGTGCCCTGACGATTATCCTGAATCTTTCGAGAATACTGAGTCTTTTGAGTATCATGTGTATGAGGTGCTGCAGGCCCAGACATAAGAGGTCATAGCTGTGCACCCTGCTCAGCAATCCCAGCTTGCACACCCTGAACCAGAGGGTCCCGCTCAGACCAAGCCTCCAGAAGGTCCCATTTATTCCAAGCCTCCAGAGGGTCCTGTTCAGTCCAAGCCTCCAGAGGGTCCCGCTCAGTCCAATTTTCCAGATTGCCTGGAGCTGATGGGTCCCATTCAGTTCAAGTGTCCTGGCCTTTTGAGTTGCTGGTGTCTTGAAGGGGTCCATTGTCGCTTCCCTTGCAGGCCACCTGCGAAGCCTCCTGGGAGGCTTCACCTCTGGCCTCATGGTTGGCCTCCTGAGTGTCTTCTTCACCACCGCTGGCACTGTGGTCAGTCTTCTGAGTGTCTTTGTCGCTGCCGCTGGCATCTGATTCTGTTGCTAGCCACCTGGTCGGCCCCCAATCTCCTTTGCCACCATGTTGGTCCTTAGCCCCTGGGTCTAATCCCTTGGGTGACCTCCTGAACTGTGTGGTTTCGGCTATCCAGCCCCATGGCCTTGGAGGCTCCCTGCACTGTATTGCCATCCTTATGGTTTTCCTGTCAGACCCCTGGACTGTTTAAGCCTTTTGTTTAAATCCATGTGACCTGCTGGAGCACCGGCGCCCCGACTGCCGACTGCTTTTAAATGCCGGTAAAATTGAAACCACATATGACAGAGCAATAAGTCTTTCTGCATATAAAACCAGAGGATCTACACTTACATATAATGCATTCAAAGTGTCCCAGAGTGCTGTATCCTTCCTCTAACAGGTTTGCAAAAATCACATAAAAAGCACTAACAACAACACGTACTCCATGCGCTTTATCATGTGCATTAGCATGTACAGCTATGGCGTTTCTGTATCTAGCATAATGTGTAGATACAGAAAATGGTTTTCAATTTCTCTGTGGGTTAGTGCACTCTTTAGCTACCTTATGTAGTTACTATGGATTACCTTCATACATATTGTTATAATTAGGGTTCTGAAGGTTCTGTTGATGTATAGTGAGTTGTAATATTCCACACGATGGTACTACAGCATGTGTAACTGGAAAGATATGGTCTGGCAGACTTGTTCTATTATAGGTCTTAAAGGGCTACACTCACCCTCCATGTTCTGTTTTGGACTGTTTCTCCAGCCTTGTGTCATCGCCTTTTGTTTTCTGTTCCTTGGTATGGGCGACCTCTGTGCTGGTGACGTTTGGACTTTTTTGTGCCCTTGTTTTGTTTTTTTTTTGTTTATTTGATTTTGTTACGGGCCGTCCGTCCTGGCCCCCCTCCACCTGCCTGGGTTCTGACTTTGTTTCAGGTTGGGCTGTTGGGAGACAGCCCGTGAGGGAGGGGTGCTGTCATGGTCCTGGGCCAAAGGCCCAGTGTTTTGAGTTCTTCTGCTGAAGTTCTGTTTTATGTTCTCTCTGGCTGTGTTTCTTAGTTTTTCTTACAGTTTAAATTCTCAGTGTGTTGTAGTTTTGTATTCTGCTTTGGTTATGGTTATTATAGTTATTTGTACTTCATTCTGGTCAGCCTTGTTCTTGTCCTCCCCGTGTCTGTGTTTCAGGCATCTGTGTTCCCTGCCTGCTGTGTGTGCCTTTCCTTTTGTCTTCCAAGTGTGTCATATTAAGGATTGATGCCTGACCTTGGCTTTGGGGGATTTAATATTTTAGACATTGTCAAAAGAGTTTCAGCAATAAAGCTGCTTTTGAGTTGCATTCTATTCTCATGCGTCCTGCATTGGGGTCCAGCCCTGCCTGCCACACAGCCTAACCGTGACACGCAGGATATGGCAAAGAAGACAAAATAACTGATGGTCTTCTTCTCTCTGTGATGACATCATAAACACTGGCTGAAGCAGTTGTTTTATACAACTGTTGAGCTAAAAAAAAAAAGCACGGTGTCAAAATTAGGGTGTGTAAACATTAGGCCCTAAACAGAGCTTTATGTTCCACATGCACCAAGCATGGCTTGAAAGCAAATAATCCAAATTAATCCACCTGTAGTTATTAGTCCTAAAAGAGACTGATTTCTTTGCTGAGATCATTTTCAAGTTGAATCCACTTCTTCCTGGGCTCTAAAGCATTTTCAATGGTGCATATAACTTTTTTGTATTACATTATATTATTATTATTATTATGGCTACTTATTAATATATTTAGAACATTATTTAAAATGAGAAATAAATGTTAATCCCATCTCTACTTTTGTACAGATGGCATTGTCAGTTTCTTTTTGTTTAACTAGGTTATTTTTTTTTTCTCTTCTGATAAAATACTTTTGGAAAACCTTTATATGTGTATATATATTTATATGTGTATATAAAGCAGTTGCCATCTTATGCAGGAACTGTTGCTGTGGGCCTCTAACATCTCTTTGCATCATTACATGATATAGGCCTGCAAAAGTTACATGCATAATAAATCAGTGCTTATGAAACAAATATAACAGTGGTATATAATGATAAGAACAAACAAACAGAAAGCACAAAAAATTAAAATTCTTTAATTACTCAGGACATCAGAAATTAGAGAAGGTACTTCATTAATTTTAATGGTAATTTTCTTCCTCCTAAGATAGACAATATACTTATACTTACATTATGTATTTTGCTTTCAATTAAAAAAAAATAGTATTTTGAACTTATTCAAGAAACTGTGTTAACATCAGTGGCATTTCATTATTTTTTTTTATTGTATAAATACATTTAAACATAAATGATTTTAACTGTCACAATTTAAACAAAGTAAAACATCTGAAATATTCTGGAGCAGATTTCATGGTCTTTCTATACTATGTTTGCTTCACTGTTGTTATGGTGCAGTATCTGCAGAGTGATGATAAGTTTAACAGCATTTCTAAACCAGGGGTAAAACAGAGCTATAGATCAAAGGGTTTAGACAAGAGTTAAAATAAAAGACTATGATCAACAAAAATGTAGATGGATTACTGGCCATATCTTGTACAACAAAAGCATAGCAATAAGATGGACAGTAGCACGTGAGAAACACAACTACAAGAATCCCAAGAGTCCTGGCTGCTTTCAGCTCAGATTTGTTTGTGTGATTCAGTGAACGCTGCAGTGTGACAGCTGTAACATGAGAGCGCATGGCACGAGCCTGAGACACAGCCACCACAAACACTCTCAGATACAGAACTATGATGACAGAAACTGGAACAATAAAAGTTACAACAAGGTCGACAATCCCAGCAATATCATTAATGACAAACACACACTCTCCATAGCAGGAATTATACCTGCCTGGCTTAAGTAGGAAATCTTTCGTATAGAGAATGCTGTACAAAATAGCATGAACCCAGCACAGACAAACACTGAGTTTGACTCTCGTCACAGTGATTCTAGTGGGGTAATGCAGAGGGTCACAAATAGCCACATAGCGATCGACTGATATGAGGACTATGTTTCCTACTGAATTACAGATAAGAATGGCGGACAGATACCAATAAAAAGAACACAAAAGATCACCAAGTACCCAGCAGGTTGTGTTTCTAAACATTTCTAACGGCATCAACAGGAGACCCACAAGAAAGTCTGAGACAGCCAGAGAGAGGAGGAGGATGTTAGTGGGTGTGTGGAGCTGCCTGCAGGGAGACAAGAAAAGAAAATATTACATAATAATGTCAGAATGTCTTTAGTGTAAATTCTATTAGTTAAAACGTTCCATTAGAAAGGCAGGTCTACAAAAACAAAACTTTACAGTCATGGTTAAAATACACCAAGAATGTGCAATATTCACTTCATTCATTACTAAATCACAGTGTTTGAGTTTTAAAAAGTTCAACTGTAATTTGAGCTGAGAAGTTCATCTGTACTTGAAGTGGGAGACTGAGATGATGACGAGCAGGTTTAATGCAGCAGTGATCAGAGAGATGAAGGACAGCACAATGTTCAGGAGCACAGCTCTGGACCAGTGAAGTGTCGGCTTCCGGCAGGAACTGTTGAGTTGTGGAAAACAGAGCTCGGCGCTTTTCTGTACCTCCATCATCAGGCAGCTGCAGCTCCTGCAGCGCTCTGATCAGAACTTTTTCTCAAAGTGCTGATTTTATACACTCCCATCCCCCCACCCCTCACCTTTCACTTTGTCCTCTCAGTTATTTTTAACACATGTCCTCAGACTATACCAGAGGAAGAAGACTTATCTTCCCCTTTCAAAACTGAACTGGCAGTAGTTTCCTTTCTTCCAGGAAACTACTGCCCTGCCAAATGTCACTGCCCGCTCCTTTGATAGTTTCACAATAAGAGCAAAGAATTTAACACAATTTGTAACAATTAGCACTTTGTGCAATATTAGCATGGATGTGGATGGTGAAGGTATGGAGTTTTAAGTAAATAATCATTTAAATAAAGTGCAACTACCCCAGCAACTCAAAATCAACTTTGATGGCAGGTCGATGCCAATGGTTGAACTTCATATAGAGAGAAAACATTCATTTGGACCTGCAGGGGAAATGATGTGCACTAGCACAGTGGCTAGCTGGTAATGTTAAACTTCAGCTGCTTTTTTCATCTCAATCCCTTCTTTCTTTTTTTTTTAAACCCTTATTTTACCAGGTAAAATATTTGAGAACCAAAACATGACCTGGCCCTGGACCTTCTTTTTCACAAGGATACACTGAGCCACTGCAGGTTTTACTGATAAAAAAAAGTGATCTGTGAAATACTTATGAACATAACAGAATATTCAAACAAGTGAGATTATCTACTGACTCTATGGAAGACTAAAGTCTTGATGATAGGATTGTAAAGAAAAATCCATTCTCAGATACTAATCAATACCAAAAATTAATAAATTATTAGATACTCATTAGCAGCAGTATCAATACCAACAGTGCCATCTTTGCCTTGTCCAGTTGACATAGAAATTCATACAGCTCCTGAAAAAATATTGAACAGTGATAGTGAATGTTAGCCTAGCTGGTGAACACGTCAATGTTAGCCGCTTAACTATTAGCAATTAGTCAAGTCAACTAATGCAAAGAAAGCCTGGCTATGTTGAACTTGCTTCACAGTACATCTCTGAAGGAAATTCTAAATCAACCAGATGTAATTCCTCATGAGTCACATATCAACCTAACCCTATAAACACAACCTAGTCAGAGGCATTTTAGGGCAGGTCATAATTTCATAATTACATAGTCATTCTAAAATAAAAGCCATCTAAAGGATAACGCATTGGTTTATGACAATTTTTACTGCCTTGTTTTAAAAAACAAAAAGAAGAATAAACACCAAGGTCCAGATGTCAGTGACCTCATAGCTGGTTATGGCCATGTTTGTAATTGATTGCATCATAAACTGTATATAAAACATGTTTTTAAATATAAATGCAAATGCTCGACTGCAGTTGTACAGTTTTTATGTTATGTGAGTTAACTGAGAAGTTGGCTGCAGTGATAAGGACTCAGTAGTTCTGATATCTAAGCAGGGGCCTGTCCTGCTTCAGAGTATATGTTAATAATAGGACTTTAAAATGAATTCTGAACTTCGCTGGGAGCCAGTGAATTGAAGCAAGAATAGGTGTGATATGCAAGTTAGTTTTTTCTTAGTATTTTTGCTGCTGTGGGCTATGGAATCCTGAGAATTGCTTTAAAGAGTAAGTTACCATAAACAAGGTGGGAGAAAATCAAAGTGTGTACTGTCAGGTCAGGATGGTTGAATGACAGTAAAGGTTTGATTGTTGCAAAGATAAATAATGAGCTGTTCAGTTCAGATGTTGGCCAAAAAATGATACCAACATTCTTATCAGATGATTTGATGTTCCTGGGGAGGTGTCTGATGTACTGACTGGCCTCCTTAGAGAAACCGCCAGGGCTGAACACTAGAACCCCAATCTTGCTAGAACTGAGATGGAGAAAATTTGAATTCATCCCATCAGTAAAGGCAGAGAAGCATTCACTGAGGTAGGAGAGGCTGTTGAGGTTGCGCTTAACAGAAAGGTACAACTGTATATCATCTGCATAGAAATGGTAGGAGATTGCTTTGAAACCATTAAGTAGATGTCAAGTGTTAACATTTATAAAGAAAACAGAATTGATTGAGCCCTGGGGGACTCCATAGGCAAGGGATGCAGATGAGGAAATATATTTGTTAATATGAGTTCTGAAGAATCTGTCAGATAAGAATGATGAAAACCATTTGACAGCAGTGCCAGTGATGCCAACCCAGTTTTGTAATGTTAATAAAAATGCCACGATCACTGGTATCAAATGGACAAAATGGTCACCTTTGTCTAAGTGCAGAAAAATATCTTTACTGGGTTGGATATTTATCAAAGATGTTCAGCTAGCTGAAGGAGCTGATGAGTGACAATTTTCTCAAGGAATTTAAGTGGCAATTTGGACATAGGTCTGAAAACTGCATTTTATAAGCAGAGGAAAGACGCTGGCTATTTTAAAGTTTTCTGGAGTGCAGTCAAATGAAAGGGAATTATTTATAAAAGAGATTAGCCAGATGTGATCCCTTGTCCAAGGGGAAAAGTTGATGAGTGGGCTTAATCTGACTTTTAATGGTGTGTACACTATAGAGAATTGATGAACATACACTATTAAACCAATTAACTAAGTCATTGACATCTAAACAATACGTTGTTGATACGGTCACATTAGAAAGAACTGTTGAAAACATAGTTGCCTGTTAAAGATGCAACTATCTTGAATCTATCTTGCATTTATCTTTCAACTATCTTTGCAAAAAGAACATTTTTTTTTATACAAAGACAACAGTGGATATAAAACTGTGTCAAAAATTCTACATTTATGATCAGACAGCTGATCACACATATGAAGCTCTCTATCACATCAAGACTCTCTCTCCACTTGGTTACATATTCCACATGTATGGTGAATGACACCCTATTAGTCAGATCATGTGGATACCCCTTTAAAACACTCCAACTAAAACAGCAGTCAGGTGCAGATTATGTTGAGCTTTTGTGTTTTTAGTGTTTTTGTGTGAGTTGTTCAGACTATAGCACTGAGCCTATATACACTGTGTGGTGGGAAGTCTGTCTGTTGGCAGACTTCTGGTTGTTGTTGAACAGCAGGCTCCAGCCATCCCAGGTCACAATGTTCCTGGGTATGACTCTGGATCCAACAAGGCCACTGCTTCCCTTACCCTAGAGCAGCAACAGGCCTTTAGAGATTGGCTCGACTACTTCAGGCTACACTCCTGGGTCAGCTGGGGACTGTGCCTCTGCTTCACAGACCTCATGGCTGCCATATGCAGGTGGTCCTCTAGCACTTTTATACAGCCAACCTGTTCAGCAGCATCTGCTGAGCTTGAGCCTGTACCTACAGCATTTTCATCATGCACTAGTTCATCAGCACGGTGGTGTGGTGGTTCGCTCTGCTGCCTCACAGCTAGAATGACATCTGGAAGGCCTGGGTTTGATTCCACCTTTACTGCTGAAACTAAGAGGCTATCATGTCATCATCAACACACACACAGCAACCTATACCAACTGGCAGGTGAGCCTAGGATCTCCCGCCTTTGCAAGCTGGCAACCAAGTTGTGGCAGTGGAGTCACTCCCTCATCTGCTTACTCAGAGCAGTACATGGCAACAGACATCATGCCGAGAGGGGGCCCAAATCCAGGAGAGTGGAGACTTATTCTTAAGGTGTTCAAGTGGATCGAGCATCTTTTTGGAAGGGCAGAGGTCAACCTTTTCACATCCAGGAGCTTAAAGCCATCTGTTCTTTTCCTTTTAGAATGATGATCCACATCTGGGGAGGGATACTCTGGCACACCCTTGGCCCCAAACTCTCCTCTACGCCTTCCGTTGAATTCACTCTCCTCCAGTCAGTCCTCCGGCCAGGCTAGAGATGAGGTTGATCCTAGTGCCCGTATTTGGCCACACATGCACAGGAAAACAGGGAATCAAATATAAATAAACTATAATGAAGAACATGGCTCTACAAATGGTTTTATCTCTTTGTTGCTTTTAATCCTGGAATTCCAAAAGATGTAAACATGCTTTTGAGAAACCTTTATATGTACACAATGTACACACACACACACACACACACACACACACACACATATATATATATATATATATATATATATATATATATATATATATACAATGACATGAACAGACGACCAGTTATTATTCTTTAATAATTATGGAAAATTAAAAATTAAAAAAGCATTTCAATAAATTTCACTGGATGTTTTCTTCCCTGTACTCAGAGTTAATGTATTTTTTCTCTCAATAAAATAAACCAGTATTTTTAACTTCAGTAAAACTGTGTTAAAATCTAGGGCACTGAATTAAAATTTTTAATAATAGATTGCATAAGTCCTCTTGATGTTCAAATTCATTTAACCATCGTGATTTAAAAACAATAAATATTCTCTTTTTCTTTGATGCATTGTTGGCCCAGTCAAAAACAATTTGACATTTCCAGATTACTGGATGGATCAACTTACTGATTTAAAATCTTACTGAAGCAGGTTTCATGGTCTTTCTATAGTATGTTTGCCTCACTGCTGTCATGCTTGAATATCTGCAGAGTGATGATAAGTTTAACAGCATTTCTAAACCAGGGGTAAAACAGGGCGTAGATCAACGGGTTTAGACAAGAATTAAAATAAAACAACATGACCACAAAAAATGTTGATGGATTATTGACCATGTCTTTAACAGCAAAGGAACAGCAATAAAATGGAGAGTAGCATGCCAGATAAACAACTACAAGAACCCCAAGAGTCCTGGCTGCTTTCAGCTCAGATCTGTTTGTTTGATTCAGTGAACGCTGCAGTGTGACAGCTGTAACATGAGAGCGCATGGCACGAGCCTGAGACACAGCCACCACAAACACTCTCAGATACAGAACTATGATGACAGAAACTGGAACAATAAAAGTTACAACAAGGTCGACAATCCCAGCAATATCATTAATGACAAACACACACTCTCCATAGCAGGAATTATACCTGCCTGGTTCAATCAGGATGTCCTTCGTATAAAGAAGGCTGTAGAAAGTTGAATAAAACCAACACAGACAAACACTGAGTTTGACTCTCCCCACAGTGATTCTGGTGGGGTAATGCAGAGGGTCACAAATAGCCACATAACGGTCAATTGATATAAGGATTATGTTCCCTATTGAAGTACAGGTAATGTTGCTGGCCAGATACCAATAAACACAACACAATAGATCACCAAGTACCCAGCAGTTTGTGTTTCTAATGATTTCTAACGGCATGAACAGGAGACCCACGAGAAAGTCTGAGACAGCCAGAGAGAGGAGGAGGATGTTACTGGGTGTGTGGAGCTGCCTGCAGGGAGACAAGAAAAGAAGAAAATACACATTAATAATGTTAAATGTCTTCAGTGAAAATGGTCGCATAAGTAAGAACATTCCATTAAGTATAGGCGCGATTCAGGTATTACAGTCATATTTATCTATAGCAGTTCATTTTATTGCAGCTAATTCCAAAGTGTCAAATGCTATAATTTCACAGTATTAAAGTTTAACTGAAGTTTCAACTGAAGAGTTAATCTGTGCCTGAAGTGGGAGACTGAGATGATGACCAGCAGGTTGAGAGCAGCAGTGATCAGAGAGATGAAGGACAGCACAATGTTCAGGAGCATCAGCTTTGGACCAGTGAAGTGTCGGCTTCCTGCAGGAACTGTTGAGGAGTTGTGGAAAACAGAGCTCAGCTGCTTTCTGGATCTCCATCATCAGGCAGCTGCAGCTCTGATCAAAGTTTTTTCTGTTACAGTTGTTATATCTATTTCTGCCCCCCCCCCACACACACACACACTACCACCACACCACACACGTACACACACCCACACACACACACAGATACAGATACTCCTCCTGCCACTGGCACAACCTTTTCCACTTTCACCTTTTCAAACTCACTGTCTGATACACAATCACTTGATCGTATTTCTCTGGTGCCTGGTAACTGTCATGGTTAAATGTTTCCTTAAAAATAATTTCTATCCAACTTCAGACCGTCTTTGCTTTTAACAATGCTAGAAGGAGTACTTTTTTTAAACACGTCCTTACTGTTGGCCATTCCTCCCACTTGAACCTGAGTGGTGTTCTGTTATTCCACTTATGAGCACCAAAGGGTGTGCTCCAATTATTGGGGGATCATGCTCCTCAGTCTACCTGGGAAGGTCGATGCCAGGGTGCTAGAAAAGAGAGTTCATCCATTAGTTGAACCTCAAAGTCAAGACGAACAATGCAGTTTTCATCCTGGTTATTCATATCTTTTGATTCCCTCAGTATGCCTGCCTCCTGTGTCAAGTCTGTGTTCTTGTCTCCATGCTGACCTGTTCACGCATCCTCATCTATGGCTCCCTATCCTCTGTGGTTGTGTGTCTCACCTGCTTCATGTTTTGCCTGAGGTCCTTGGATTATGCTCCTTTTAGAGAGTGTTTGTTTCAAGAATTAACATTCATGTAAGCTTTGGGAGTCTTGCATTGGGGTCCGCATTTTGTCTGCCACACAACCCATTGAATTGCATAATTTTAACAAAGCCAAACATCTGACCTTTTTCTTGATGCATTCTTGACATTGTCATAACCATCTGTGTGGCAGGGCAGGGATCAAAACCCCACTATGCAAACTTGAGAGGCAGGATGTGGATTAAAAAAATGTTTCTTGTCGGACTTTCATCAGACAAAAAACTAACAAGGCAGATCTATGACTAGCAATACAAACTAGACAAACAAACTGATGAGGAACACACAGTAAACACTGATGACAAGGCAACACCGAGCAGAGAAAACATACACAATAAATATAGAGGGGATAGCGGGGGAGAGACAAAACAGCTGGGGAAAGACCATGGAAGCAAAACAGGCGACAGTGCACAAGAGACAAAGACTATCAAATTAAAACAGGAAGAGCATGAACAGGGACAAAAATCCAGACTTGACACCTGTGAAGGCAGGCAAGACATGGAGACAAAACACACATAAGGACACAGATGAGTAACCTAGGGAACACTGGAGAACCAGAAATCTAGTGTAGATAATCCATACCCAAGAACATGACTGATAAATAAACTAAGGCCTGAAAATACAAAAGCGAAATTAATAAAGCATCTGAGTCAGAAACAAAATATGAAATGCAACTGGAGAAATTAACAAACAGCATAGAACCCCAAAACATTGGGCAGACACAGTCAAAAGCAATGTTGCATTTCCAGACTAGATGAATCAATATACTGATTTAAAATCTTATGGGAGCAGCTGATATGAGAACCATATTCCCTATTATGACATCAGTAATGTTGCCGGTCAGATAAATATAAAAAGAACACATAAGATCACCAAGTACCAAGGATGTCAAGCTTCTAATGATTTCTAATGGCATCAACAGGAGACCCACAGGAAAGTCTGTATTTCCATCATCAGGCCGCTGCAAGCTCAGAGCTTTTCCTCACAGAGCTCTTATATCTGTATCTCTAGTGGGTGTGTTTACCTTCTGCCCCTTAAGTTCTGTGCAGTGATGGCATAGCTACCTTGAAAAAGTAATCTGATTACTGAATACTCCTTTAAAAAGTAACTTAGTTACTTCACTGATTTCTTTTACTGATTACTAATTTTAGAAGTAACTAAATTAGATTACAAGTTACTTTATTAGTTACATTCAACAGCTGCCGGTGTTTGTCTGTTGTCTTTATTGTCTGTATTTAAATGGCTGTAAATGATTTGTTGACCTATAATCTGTGAAACATGTGTCAAACATATCTCTCATGAATGATATCAGGTCATTTTGAGTGAGAAACCATTTCTATCAGTTTTTGGCACTATTGTATATTTGTATATTTGCTTTTTTATCAAGGTAAAAACTGTCAGTGACATAAAAAAACGTGTTTTTAAACAGAAATCTGGCTCAGAAGGCTGCAGAAATCACAACAAATATAACATCACAGTTCTATAAAGATATTTGAAGCGGCCAAAGAGCTCTGGATTGATTATAATGTAGGTACAATAACACAGACAAAACAGGTTATTTCTTCATTTTATATATAAGCCCTTCATAAATCATGTTGACTGCACTCTGGTTACCAATATAAGTAAAGATATTACATATAAAAGCACACAGAAACATCGGAATCACTTTATGGCAGACGACCAATTACTGTCCTCATGCTGAAAACTGGACTTACTGTCACATCGGCCAGATGTCACTCCCTGTCAAGTTAAACCAGGATAAGACTCAATGGGGGTTTACTGCCCACCCGGCTGCTGTGCGCCTCACACTGAAGCAAGCGCTCCTGTTGCTCAATTCCCTGCCTCTCTCTCAGTAGGTAATCCCATTCACCTGTGCAGCTCACTGTTTGAGTCACACCAAGGAGAAAGACCTGCAGCTCACAGCTCCCACAAAAGACACCACTGGTATGGTGAAATGTTCATTTAAATTGACAATATTCTTTAGATGAATGTAGGACAAAGTTAAAGTTTATTTAAGGAATATTTGGTAATGTGTGTCACTACTTGCACTGAATATAATTCATATTTATGAGGTATTTTAAGACCAGCTCATTAAGTGATTGAACATTAATTCATGAATGACCCAGATAAACTTTAATCTGCAGAACATTTTATTTGAGTAAGATTCAATAAATATTTAAATGTGTAAATAAAGTTAAAATTGTTTAATGGATCATATGACTTAAAATGTTTGGATAAATAAATGTTCATCTTGCTAGAAGTAGTGCATTTATCAATCACGTAGTTTAAAACAGAAATCTTTTTTCAGGGTGTAGCGAATTTGCTATAATTTGATGTTTAATGTGTGTGTCTGTTATCTGTTCAAAGGTTATCAACCTACTCAACTCTAGTCATCCATGAATCCACTTGCTTATTTGCCACTGCACCTGATGCATGCAACTCCAACAAAAAGACAATAAGGCACTAAAAACTGAGTTGAGTTGTCCCAGCATCCTTTTGTGTGGAGCCAGCCTTTTTCAAGTTCGGGCAGGAGCTCAAGGAAGTTTTAAAAAACTTGACACCCCCTGAGACATAAGAAGAAATAGTAATGCACAGTAACTTGGAAAAGTAACTTTAATCAGATTACTGGACTGCAGATAGTAACACATTACTCATTCTGTGCCAACCTTTCTGGCAAGCATAGTACTGTTTTAACATTCCTGCATGTGTAGCTCAGTTGCCCTAGGACATATTTTGTGGGGTCCTCAAGGCCACAAAGGCCACATCCAGGAGAGGGAGTGGGCTACAACCAATCCACTACCAACCATGCACACATATGCTATCCATGCTTCTGACGCCGTCTCTTGTTCAAGAGTGGCTTGACACGAGGACTGTGACAGCTGAAACCCATGCCTGCATACGTCTGTGGGTGGTGGTTCTTGAAGCACTGACTCCAGCTGCAGTCCACTCTCTGTGAGTCTCCCCCACATTTCTGAATGGGTTTTGTTCCACAGTCCTCTCCAGGGTGCGGTTATCCCTATTGCTTGGACACTTTTTTCTACCACATCTTTTCCTTCCCTTCGCCTCTCTATTAATGTGCTTGGACACAGAGCTCTGTGAACAGCCAGCCTCTTTAGCAATGACCTTTTGTGTCTTGGCCTCCTTGTGCAAGGTGTCAAAGGTCGTCTTTTGGACAACTTTCAAGTCAGCAGTCTTCCCCATGATTGTGTAGCCTACAGAACTAGACTGAGAGACCATTTAAAGGCCTTTGCAGGTGTTTGGAGTTAATTAGCTGATTAGAGTGTGGCACCAGGTGTCTTCAATATTGAACCTTTTCACAATATTCTAATTTACTGAGATACTGAAGTTGGGGTTTTCTTAGTTGACAGTTATAATCATCAAAATTAAAATAAACATTTGAAATATATCAGTCTGTGTGTAATGAATGAATATAATATACAAGTTTCACTATATGAATGGAATTACTGAAATCAACTTTTTCATGATATTCTAATTTTATGACCAGCACCTGTAAAGCAGTTGCTGTGTTGTGCTTAAACTGTTGCTGTGGGTCTCTGTATCATTATGTGGTATAGGGCTGCAAAAATGAGATAGGTAAAAAAAAAAAAAAATGGCATCACATAAGAACAAAAATAGGGACACAGAGGCCTGGAGCTAGCATGTTTTAATTGCAGTGAGAGAAGCGCTGGGCACACTTTAAAAGAGAGAGAGAGAAATTTACTTAGTAACAATTTCCAAATAGAAATTCTTGATCAGAAATTTTTTTTAAAAAAGTACTGGTTTCTTCCACAGACACAATATAGTCACAATTAATGTTTTTTCCTATCACAGAAATAAATCCGTGATATTGAATTCATGCTTAATCCAACAAATGCAAAAATAAAATAAAATGTTCAAATTCATTTCATTTTTTTTATTGTGGGGTCTTTATCTTTCAATAAAAAGCACCTTCAGATGACTGTTGTGATTTGGTGTTATATGAATTGAGCGGCATGTATTGAACTGAATCAAATCGTCAGAATTTAAACAAATTAAATCATCTGAATAATCCACATACTCAAAGCAATTTTCCATTTCCAGATTGTTCACTGTATACCCAGATTTTGATTAAACTTAAACATATTGAGTTCATATTACTTAAAATTGCCCAGTATGTGAATATTACTTACTAATGCTGAGTAAGCTGAACTGTTTCATGGTCTTTTTTTTTTGTTGTAATTGTGTTTTTAAGTCCAATCAACAGCTCCTACTGAAATAAACTGATTTTATATTACTTAAACATCTGTCATTTTGCAACATTAATTGTTAATTCTGAGTAGACTGTACTTCTCAGTGTTCTGTCTTATTGTAATTATGTGTTTGAACTCAAACAACTTGATATCATCAGGTTTTGCACCCACTAAAAATCTAGTTTATACCAGTTTTAACAGACTGGACTGATGAGCTCTGAACGAGAGAATGGGGGTGGGGGGGGGGTGAGAGGAGGTGTATCTACTTGTACAGTTTTTTATTGTTCCATGGACAAATGTTATTTGTAAATGTTACTGTACCAGTGTTCAGCAGGATTGAGTTTCATCATGTTTGTTTGTTTACCAAATTTAAACAGACACAGTTCAACATTGTAAAATGTGTGGAGTTTGCATGTTCTGCATGCGTTTCCTCCCACAGTCCAAAGACATGCACTTACTGGGGTTAGGTTAATTGGTCACTATTGCCCATAGGTGTGAATGTGAGTGTGAATGGTTGTCTGTCTCTCTCTGTTAGCCCTGCGACAGGCTGGCGGCCTGTACAGGGTGTACCCTGCCTCTCGCCCTATGATAGCTGGGATAGGCTCCAGCCCCTCCGTGACCCTGAACAGGATAAGCGGAAGAGAATGGATGGATGGATTTTTGTTGCTTTTGTTACATGTTTTAATTTTTAAGAACTATAAAAGTTACATTTGGTCAATTAGAATATAAAGTTTAGTTCAACTGGTAATAGAGTAATAATTACTTAACAAGAGTTAAATAAATGGGTGGTGAATGATTGCTTAAACTAAGTATCTTCAGTAAACTCTGTTATTAGTACATTCAACTTAGATATTTCATTCAATTCTAAAAGGGCCTCAAGTGCATTGAACATAGTCCACTGCACTTATTCAACTAATGATTCATTACTTAAAAAATGTAAGGCAACGAGTTACCTTAATTTTTAAAGTAGATTCAACTTATTCGGGTTTACAGTGTTGAATGTATAAATTTACTAATTCAAAATATTAGTGGAGCAGGTTTCAATCTTTTTATAGTATGTTTGCCTCCCTGCTGTCATGCTTGAAGATCTGCAGAGTGATGATAATTTTGACAGCATTTCTAAACCAGGGGTAAAACAGGGCATAGATCAGTGGGTTTAGACAAGAGTTAAAATAAGAGACAATGAACAAAGAAAATATAGATGAATCGTTAACCACATTTTCTTTGAGGAGAAAGTAGCAGTACACTGGAGAGTAGCATGTGAGGAACACAACTACAAGAACCCCAAGAGTCCTGGCTGCTTTCAGCTCAGATTTGTTTGTGTGATTCAGTGAACGCTGCAGTGTGAAAACTGTAACATGAGAGCGCATGGCACGGGCCTGAGACACAGCCACCACAAACACTCTCATATACAGAACTATGATGACAGAAACTGGAACAATAAAGGATAAAGCAAGGTCAACATTCCCTGCAATTTTACTGATGACAAACACACACTCTCCATAGCAGGAATTATACCTGCCTGGTTTAAGCAGGACATCCTTTGTGTGAATACTGCTGTAGAAAGTTGAATAAAACCAACACAGACAAACACTGAGTTTGACTCTCGCCACAGTGATTCTGGTGGGGTAATGCAGAGGGTCACAAATAGCCACATAGCGGTCAACTGATATGAGGACGATGGTACCAGTTGAAGCACAGAAAAGACTGGCCATCAGATAAGTATAAATGGAACACATTACATCACCAAGGACCCAGCAGGTTGTGTATCTAATGATTTCTAATGGTAACAACAGGAAACCCATGAGAAAGTCTGAGACAGCCAGAGAGAGGAGGAGGATGTTAGTGGGTGTGTGGAGCTGCCTGCAGGGAGACAGAAAAGAAAATATTACACATTAATAATGTCAAACTGCCTTCAGTGAAAATTCCATTATAAAGTTCCATTATTAAGGCATAATTCATTCTAGGCAAATAAATATAGTTATGGCTAAAATGCAAAATGAGTTTGCCAAATTCACTTCTTTCAACACATCAAGTGTAATTTGAGCTAAGACTTCATCTGTGCCTGAAGTATGAGACTGAGACAGTAAGATGCTTGAGAACAGCCGTGAGTCATGTATCAGTCATGTGCAGATATACATAATAAATATACACAAATTACATTTATCTGTCGCACTTAATTGACTCATGTCATTTCCAGTGATGTAACATTGATCTTTTCAAAAGGTATTCAGTGAAAGTATTGCACTAGTTAGGCATGATTCAGTCTAGGCACATAAACCCTACAGTCATCATTAAAATACACCAAGAATGTGCAAAATTCACTTAATTCTTTCAACAGTAATTGAAATGATGTAGATCAAAGTTTTCAGTTTTCTAAAACTTAAACTGTAGTTTAGAATGAAAAGTTCATCTCTGCCTGAAATGAGAGACTGAGATGATGACGAGAAGGTTTAGTGCAGCAGTGATCAGAGAGATGAAGGACAGCACAATGTTCAGGAGCACAGCTTTGGACCAGTGAAGTGTCGGCTTCCTGCAGGAACTGTTGAGGAGTTGTGGAAAACAGAGCTCAGCTCCTTTCTGGATCTCCATCACAAGTGCCTGTAGCTCTCTGATCACTGCTTTTTGTCATAGAGGTGAATCACCCCCCCACCCCACCCCCTCCCCGCTACCTCCTCTCTACAGAGCCTGTTAAACTCATTATCTCACATACGGTCGACTAAATTTCCTTTGTTTATCTATTTATGATACCATTTATTCGTTGAAGATGTATTGCAAATTATGTCTACATTTTTGTTATGGTTAATTAAAAAAGACTGAAAGGACTTGTCTCTCAGTTATGTATACATGTGTGCTCAGGTCATACCACAGCAAGCTTCATCTTCATCTTTAAGGCTAGACTGGGTCAGCCAAAAGTGATTCATCAGCATCCAGAGGACCACAGCTCTGCCAAATTTCTGTTTCTTTGAGAGGGGAAAGACATCAGCTCTGTCTCAGAAGCTAGGCCAGAGCCGACCTGTCATTACTGCCCCCATAGGTCACACAAAGGCAAATCAGTGAGATGCAACCAATCCTAGCTTTGGCTCAGGAGGTAGAGCAGGTCACCTACCAATTAGAAGGTTGGCAGTTTGATTCCTGGCTGCTCCGGGCTGCATTCCAAAGTAAGTAAGTATCCTTGGGCAAGATACCGAACCTCAAGTTGCTCTCCGACGCAAGCGTTGGAGTATGATTGTGTGTGAATGGTAAACAGTAAGCCCTTAGCTTAGATACACATGGAAGTGCTTGTATGAGTGGGTGTGAATGAGTGAATGTAAACATGTTGTATAAGCGCTTTGAGTGCTCAGAGTAGAAAAGCACTATACAAGAATTAGTTCACTTACAGTACCATTCATGAATACATGCTATCACCAAGTTACAGCTACACAAACCTGACCAATGATGGACTTCCGGTATAACAAACTGCGCAATACTCCCCCTTCTTGGGCAAGAGACTTGCAGTACGGTCATGACCTTCTAAACTCGAACTCATAGTGTTAATTTTGCCCACATCAGCTCTCAGGTTGAATCTAACATAGTGTGTCAGATTGAACCTCTCCTGTCCTAGTTGTGAGGAGGTGGGCCTCTGTGCAGTAGATCGGGCTGCACCTTAATAGAGCTGAAGTTATTTTTACCAGTAGACATGTTTGAGCAGTATTTTCACATTTATTCATTCATTTGTGAAGTTTAATCCTTGGTTGAACCTGAGCTTGTCTTGAAGTTTATTTTGAAAGAGTAACTGTTGTGGAAAAACAGGATGAGGACTCAGTAGTATTTTTTTAACTTTTGAATTTATGACAGTATAAAGTGTGTCTTTACAGTAGGAAAGACAATATGAGTGTTACATTAATGAGCACCTGGCTGACAATGGCACAAGATTTGTTCATGTTTATTTCATGTTATAAGTCATGTGGAAACAAAGTGTTACTTGACGCAGTCCATATGTAGAGTAACGAGAAGCTGTAACCTGTTAGAGTCAATACGGGTGCTGTATTTTTGTCATAATTGTATTTTAATTTACCAGTGAAAGGATTGGCTGCCTCAATTTAATGAGTTATATAAGAGTTTTTTTTTAAAAAAAATGGTAACATACGTTAGAAGGATAGAACAGTGACCAAACAGTTCAGGGGTCTGCCAGGGAAACCACAGAGACTTTGACACAGTTCAGCAGGCCGCCCAGGCCATGGGGCAAGACCTGGGGATAGTTTCCAGAGGAGAGAACAAGGTGGTTCAGGACAGTGCATACCAACAGTCTTACAAGCAAAACTTTAAGTGTTATTCATACTACCTGGCTCGGAAGTAGAGCAAGAGGTGATTTTGTTGCAGGGTGACTGTGAGGCAGGACATGAAATATTGTTCACAGACTCAGAAACACAGCAAGAAATCCTTTTTTAGCTTTCAATGAAGGAAAATATCAGTCTTACTTTCGCTTTTGTGATATCTGGTTGTGGTGGACACTGCTTCCGGTGAGAACTTCACCTCTGCTATGGAGAATGAGCAGACAAAGCTGGAGCTGGAATCTCAACCTCAGCTCTCGGGTTCCAAATCCCTCTTCCGCCACCGCAAACCCCTTCTTTTTTTTGCCAAGATCCTGGCTGCATTGAAAGGGAGAAGCTGGCAAGTGGTGAGGTAAAAAAATGGGCTGCTGGTGATAATATTAATCTGCCCAAACTCATTTCCGCAGGCTCGGGCAACAAAAGGGCAGCCGATGTACCATACTGTTGCTGCAGCAAGGTTGGTGTACAAGGCTGTGGCTGCTGGTATTGAGAAAATGGTGAGTGGCGCAGACGAGCTCCCTTATCCCAGCTGAGACCCACGAGGGCTAAGCAAGTACCCCAGAGAAAGGACTCATATTTCGGGGTGAGCCACGGCTTCCATCTCAACTTCTCCTGCAGGAAATGAAGAGCAGCTTGCACCACTCGTGCAGGTCTGAGTCTGCTTGGTCCATGTGTTGTCAGTTTCTAGAGTGTGCAGACCGTGTGGCATGTGTGGTGGTAAGGACCTAAATGTAGGACTCAAGTAGGCAGTTATAAAATAAGAATAATCCTTTATTGGGGCAGAAACAAAAGTGAATTAAACAAGGCAGGTTAGAAAACAAAGGAAAACTTTGACTGGGGAAACTAACTTCAAACACTAGGAGCATGGAGGACACAGGAGCAGAACATAGCCATGATGACAAGAATCCAACAAGAGACAAGTGGAAGACTGAGACAATAAATATACAGGATGAGGGAAGTGGCACTAGGTTGAGAGCACAGCTAAATGTATGAATGAATATATTTATGAATACATTTGTTAGTCCCATAATGTGGAAATTTACAATAAGTGAATAATCACAATAAGTAAGTAAACAAAACACAGAGCACAAGAGACTGGCAAAGTAAAACAGGAAATGACTGAAGACAGAGAAAGGAACACAGACTTGACAACACAGGGAGGCAGGCACAAGAATGAACATGCAGAGTGAGGAACTAACTAAGCAACTTAAAACATGAATGAATATACTTAAATGAGAAAAAAGGGCAAAATCAGAAGTCGAAAATATAAAACAGCTAGACTTCAAAAAGTCCATAAAACCAAAGAACACCAGGTCAGAGACCCAGGACCATGACAGTAGTAGCAATATTTCAGCTATAGTGAAAATACTTTGACATGAAATGTTAAAAAACTTGTGAACCACAGACAATGTCTTTATGATGAAAGTGCAATTCATCTATTAATCAGAAGGTTGGTGATTCAATTCCTCCAATCTGCATGCCAAAGTTTCCTTGGGCAAGACACCGAACCCCAAGTTGCTCCTCGATACAACTGTTGGAGTATGAATATGTGTGAATGTTAGATTGATACAGAAAAATCAGTACTTGTATGCATATGTGTGTGAATAGGTGAATGTAAACGTGTTGTACAAAGTGCTTTGAGTAGAAAAGTGTTATAAAAGAACTAACCATTTACACTGCAGTGACGTAAAGGGTATGTGTCATGGATCAAGCTGCCTTGCTTTCTCTGGGCCTGTTACTCTGGCTTGTCTATTAACCAATCCTTGTGTTTTAGAGGCGGACCTCCTCTCATCCACAGTTGCCTGTGACCCGACTGCTTCCGCAGCTGCTGGCGATTTGATCATCACCCGGCCTATCACTAAATTCTTTCATCACTAAATCATATGATGTAAATCAAAGTTTTCATGTATCTTAAACTTAATCTGTAAGTATAATTAAATTGTAGTTTCAAGTTAAAAATATAATCTGTGCCTGAAGTGGGAGACTGAGATGATGACCAGCAGGTTGAGAACAAAAGTGATCAGAGAGATGAAGGACAGCACAATGTTCAGGAGCACAGATTTGGACCAGTGAAGTGTCGGCTTCCTGCAGGAACTGTTGAGGAGTTGTGGGAAACAGAGCTCAGCTCCTTTCTGTGTCTCCATCATCAGGCAGCTGCAGCTCCTGCAGCTCTGATCAGAACTTTTTCCCACAAGGCTGATTTATTTCCCCCCTCCCAGCAAACTCTTTCAGTCTGCAACATGATGAACCTCCTCTTTGTCTCAACACAGCCTATTACACTTTTACTTTTTTGCACTCACTGCCACTAACAAAGTTGGTTAATAACTTGATGATTATTGTTAGATTATTGTCATGGTCCTGGGTCTTGGACCCAGAGTTCTGAGTTTGTGGACTTTTAAATTCCTGCTTATTTAATCAATTCAATCCAATTTTATTTGTATAGCACCAAATCACAACAGTCACCTCAGGGCGCTTTATAATGTAAGATTAAAGATGAAAGATTTCTCTTTAAAATTGGAGAGAAAACCCAACAGTCTAAACGACTCCCTATAAGCAAGCACTTGGCAAAAGTCGGAAGGAAAAAAATCAGTTTTAACATGAAGAAACCTCCGCAGGGTCAGTCATCCGTCGCGGCCAGTTGGGGCTTAAGGGAGAGAGACAGGACAAAAGACATGCTGTGGAAAAGAGCCAGAGATTAAAAATAATGATTAAATACAGAGTGGAGTATAAACAGAGTTAAAAGAGGTGAATGAAAAGAAACATTCAGTGCATCATGGGAACCTCCCAGCAGCCTAGGCCTATTGCAATGTAACTAACAAATATTCAGGGTCACTTGATCCAGCCCTAACTATAAGCTTTATCAAAAGGGAAAGTTTTAAGCCTAATCTTAAAAATAGAGAGGGTGTCTGTCTCCTGAATCCAAACTGGGAGCTCTTTCCACAGAAGGAGGCTCTGCCTCCCATTCTACTCTTTAGTATCCTAGGAACTGCAAGTAAGCCAGCAGTCTGAGAGCGAAATACTCTATTGGAGTGATATGGTACTATGAGGTATTTAAGATATTTGCTTAATATGTGCACTGAAAGACATATCCTGATCAAAATGACTCCAAGAGGTCAAGGTAATTCCATCCAGAGTAAGTATCTGGTAAGATTTGTAGGGCTGAGTACAATAAATTCAATTTTATCTGAATTAAGAAGTAGGAAATTAGAGGTCATCCAGGCCTTTATGTCTTTAAGACATTACTGCAATTTAAATAACTGATGTGTGAAATTTGGCTTTATGGATAAATAAAGCTGGTTATCATCTGCATAACAGTGAAAATGTATGCAATGCTTTGTAATAACACTGCCTAAGGGAAGCATGTATAGTGTAAATAGAATTGGTCCCAGCACAGAACCCTGCAGAGTCTTCTTCACACACCTTAATGTGTGAAGAAGGTTCATGTCAGATGTAGTTGTGGGGTAATCATTGCTGATTCTAGCAAACTACCATATCTTGAAATGTTTGTTTTGATAGATGTTGCTGCAACACAAAGGTTTGTCACTTTTAGGAATATAACAAAAAGCAAGGAAATTAGTGTTTGGTCTAGTGTTACCAACTTAGCAACTTTGGTGCTAGATTTAACAACAGTTCTGACCCCCCTAGCGACTTATTTTTTCAATAAGTGACTAGCGACAAATTTAACAACTTTTTCCATTGACATCGACAACTTTTGGAGAGTTTTAGAGATAGACCGGAAACCTGAAATCCTCCGCTGTTGCCGTGCTATGTGTACATAGAGCCTTGATACTGTGTCCTGTTGTACGCTTTGGCATCACCCAGACCCCAAGACTATCTGGCTACAGGCAAAAGGGCGCTGCCATACCTCAACTCCATAGCAAAATTTGGTCTGTTCTGGAAGTCATAGTGGAAGTGGGTCTTATCCCCCTCCTGGACCTCGCTTCAACACAGAGGGTATAAAGATAAAAGAGGAGGGTTGAATATAGAGCTAGAGCTAGCAATTGCACCCCACGTAAGATTCTTCATTAAATTTGAAATGCTAACATTAATCAATACTGGACAAAATTGATTTATGGGTGCATTTAGGCAAAGCATTAAGAGTCATGAAGTTATTTCATAAAGTTCATTTGTAGTTCTAAAGATATTTAGGTGTTTTTTCTTCATTTTTTGTCTCTCCAAAGATGTTATTCCTCTCTCCTACAGCCTTGATTACAACTACATGCAAATGACCAATTATGCAAATTATGTGATGACGTCACATAGCGACTTTTAGTACAGCCAATAGTTACTTTCCTAACTGAGAAGCTGGCAACAGTGGTTTGGTCATTTATTTCTGTGCTTCTTGACAATAAATCTTATACTGTTGGAAAGCCTGTTTCTTTCCCCTTAAAAGGAGCCACATTTGTATGGAAAATGCATTTGTGGGTTGAGCAGCAGAGTTGAGTATGAAAATGTGTCCAAATACCTGCCAATAGTGTTTAGTGTCATTTATTGGATTGGATGATTGAAGTCTGAAGATACAAGACATATCGGCATGGGACAACTTCAAGTAGATGTCCTGCAAAACCAAGGTGCAGCATTATTTGGAGTGAGCCCTAATACCATCTTCAAATTGAAGGCCAAGTTCCATATAACGGTGGATGTCAGAGATAGGCTGTGAAGTGGGCATCCAAAGAAAACAACACTAAGAAGACCATTTCCTGATCCTATCAGCACTTAGGAAGGTTAGGCAGTCTTCTACAGATTTGTAGTCAAGGTCTGCAGGATGATATGGGTCATGGCTCTTGACCAGACTGCACACAGGCATGCTGTCATGGTCCTGGGCCGTGTGCCCCGTGTTTTGTTTTATTCTTGTAGGTTCTGTTTTCACTGAGTTCTGTTTTGTTCCTAGTTTGTTTTGGTTTTGATTATTCTTCTCACTTTCTGTCTTGTTATTAGTTATTGTGTACATTTTGATTTCCTAGTTCCCTTTGTGCCTTGTCTCCCCTGTGTCTGTGTTCTTGTGTCTATTTTGTCCTTTTGTCATGTCCCTGGCCTCTTGTGTTTTTGTATTGAGATTTAGTCCCAGTGTTGCCACTAGTCTACGTCTCTATCCCGTGTCTGTGTGTTTCCTGTTTTACTTTGATAGTGCCTTGTTCCTTGTGCTTTGTGTTTAGTTTTGCTTCCCATTGTCTTGTTTGTTTATTACATTCAGCTGTGCCCCTCACCTGTTGCCTGTTCTCCGATTACCTTATGTGTGTATTTAAGTCCTCAGTCTGTGTATGTTCCTTGTCACATTGTCGTCTATATTTCCCTGCCGTGTGTCTCCCTGCCACTTAGTTTAGTATTTAGTCCTGGCACCTATCCAGCCCTGTTTATTTTGTATTTTATGTCTCCTGTCATTACCCTAATAAACCACCCTTCAAGATTAAGTTCAGTCTGTGAGTCCTGCATTTTGGGGTCCAACTTCATCTCCCTCACAGCGCAGCCATGACACATTCTTCTGTATCATAGGCCTGCCCTTCAGTATCTGGTCGATTTATGATGTGCACTGGAACCTGAACATGTAAAGGAATGTTATGTGGGAGGCAGTGTGATGGTGTGGGGTAGCATCTCCCTCACTGGGAAAATAAGACGTGTCATCATTGGAGTCAGTCTCAATGCAGAGAGATATTGAGATGGGATTCTGCAACCAGTGGCAATGCCAGATGTCCAGAGTCTGGGAACAAACTCTATCCTTCAAAATGACAACACTCATCCCCACAGAGTGGGGTTTATCAGACACTATCCTCCAGAATTTGGAAGTGGAGAAGATGGAATAGCCTACCCGTAACCCTGACCTCAACCCCACTGAACACTTGTGGGATCAGCTTAGGCATACTGCTCGTGCCAGAGTGGCCAACACAACCACACTGGCTGACTTCCGACAAATGTTGGTTGAAGAATGGGATGTCATCCCACATCAGTGTGTGACCAAGCTGGTGACCAGTATTAGGAGGAGGTGCCAGGCTGTTGTGGCTATGTATGGTTCTTCCACATACTGATGAGGCCCCTCTTTGTTAAATGGATAAACTGTTAAATTGCCAATATGTCTTTTTTTCTTCAGACTTTAATCATCCAATTCAATAAACAACACCAAACAAGAGTCAATAGCAGAATAAGCTCTTTGGCATTGGCAGAGAAGACTTGTCAAGTTTTTCATGGGTGCAACCGACATACTCAACTCTGCTGCTCAAACCACAAATGCATTTTTCCATACAAAAGTGGCACCATTTAAGAGGAAATAAACAGGATTTCCAATAGTATAAGATTTATTGCCGAGAAGCATTGTTGCAACAAAGAAATTAACAACCAAAAGCTAATTTCCTTACTTTTTGTGCTAGGTTTATATTCCTAAAAGTGATTAACCAATGTGTTTCAGCAACATCTGTCAGCACAAACATTCCAAGATATAGCAGTTTGCTAGAATGAAAGAATATTACCCTGCAACTGCATTTGACATGAATCTTTGTGCTTATACACCCATGCTCCATTTGACTCTTCAGCAATGACTTCTGGCTTTTTCTGCTGGTCCACCTACCACCTCTGCCTACCACTCTCTGTCACTACATACGCCTGTGATCCCCCTCCCTGGAACAGGTCCCTGGTTTGGCCATAACCCTGCTCAATTCAACGCTCATCACAATTTTTCACCAGTCTCCACTGGAAAACCCCTCTCTTCATGATAAACCATTTTCTGTTTCAGTGTCTACATTTGGGTCCACAGTTCTGGTGAAATTATGACAGAATGAACTGCTTAAGCACTGAACCCAATCAGGTGTTCGCTAATCCGGGATATTATTAGAAAATCATGGGCAGACTCTTTGATCCCTGGATGAGCAAAAGCATGTCACTAAGCAGCAGTTATCTCAGATTACTATTGTGTTTCAACAGCTTCACTTAAGCCCTCCCCAACATGCTCCACCAACTGCTCCACTGAGTCACAATTTCTGCAGTCAGGGTTTCGAGATGCTACACCCAAGACTTTTTGATGTAAGTTAGGTCATCTGGTGCAACTTTTGTCTTCTATGCTCACTAATCTTCAACTGGTTTCCAAGATGTTTCATCACAGAGGAATCAAAAGTATCATACATTGTGGGACTGTTAAAGTAAATGGTACTGGATTGGGCTTTAAATTATGAAGAGACTGTGGAAGAGCTCCAAGCCCTATCTGCCACCAGGGCTCCATCCATCCTCCACACTCTCTGTGAGGGCCAGCCCTACTGTAGCCCAAACCACTCCCACTTCAGCTGAGACTATGCAGTTGAGGAGGGCTCCATTCACACCTGCAGGGTGTCAGCGTAAGATTCATGCAATTGAGTAATTTTCGGACAACCAGCCCAGTTAAACCAAAAGATCATGGAGTTCTGACAGGCAACTCTCAAACCGATTACTTGCCTCAACTCCCTAGCCTACAAAACTCTGCTTGGGCTGAGACGCTCTCCCTTTGCACACACTGGTAGACTCTGGTGCTGAGCAGAATTTCTTTGAATGAGAAGTTGGTTTTTGCATACTGGTCTGTTCTGCAATCCCCAGAACAGTTTTAAATGGAAATCCTCTACCAGAGGTCACCCAGTTTACTGACCGAGTTAAACTCATAGGTTCCAGCAACCATCATAGGTGTCTCATGTTTTTGAAAAATACATTATCACCCCATAATCCTGTCACTGATTGGTTTGCCAGCAATACTGATAGGTGGTGTAATTTGGGCTTCTATTTGCACTTTATCAATAAAATGCTTCGCACTCTATAATATATTTGTATTTAGCAAATGTGACCTCACAATATCTCCCTCCTTGCAACGTTTGCTATACTATAGACCCATATGTTGGTGTGTTTACCAAACATGAAATAGATGGGACAGTTACAGTTACACTGGTAACCATGCTTCTATGAATGAAGGTCAGCATGCAAGTGGGTGGGGTCTCAGGCTGGTGGGGGCTATTCAGAAAAATATAGCAGACACATGGTAAATGTAACTTATTTATGGTTTTTACTTAAAACTTTTCTACTGTGCATTCACAATGTTTTTCACTACAAGGTACATTCACTCATGTGTGTACACATATTCACATATTCATACACACACACTGAAGCACACACACACTTTGATGGTGCATTGGGGGCAATCCAGTATCTTGCCCAAGAACACTTTAACTCATGGAGTGTAAGAGCCAGGAATCAAACCACCATTCTGATTAGTAGATGACCAGGTCTACCTTTTGAGCCTTATTTTTACATATTATGTACTGTAGGTGCTCTGATTGCATAGGAGGGCAGTTAAATTGTTATGTCTCTGCTGTCTTATAGACACCTCATCCTCAGATAGGTTCACCCATACTGTGGTGTATTGGCCCTCACAGGTATTTATAATCATCCATTATGATTAATGTAAGTCTTTAAAGTTTGCTTCTTTTACTACCCTCTTGGCAGTCTTAGCTGCATTTTCAGTCACCTTGCAAACTTTTTTTAGTTTACAGTTGATTGCAATATATGAAATGTATAAAACATGTGAAAAGAAAAGGAGTTGTAATGTAAATATAAATCATACTTCAAGTAAACTGTAAACAGTACCATCCTTATTAGTCTTTGTATTAGTCTTAAAATTGGACTTTACAGAAATTGTGGTCTTTGTTGATGTATATTAATTTAGTTTATTCCACATCACACTGGTGTAGTACCTCTCTAGTCTGTGAACCCCAAAAAATCTACTTATATCATCATATGTTCAACAAAAAATAAAATTATGTAGGATAATATAGTACTGGTGAAAAATATAGACGGCAATCACTGGACAAACTATTTAAACCATCAAAGATAAAACTTTCTTAAATACTTTGGGGGGAAAAATGAGTCCTTTTAGTCATTGTCCAGATATTTCTCAAGTAAAAAAAGTTATTAGTAAGAATTGTTTTGATCAAAAATACTAAAGTACATTTTTCTAAGACCATACAGTACTCTTATTCTAAAAGAAAATTTTCATTACACTACTATAGCATCTAATTGCACTGCTTGTTTGTTTTTTAGGTTCATTTACGTACAGTTTTTCCTTTATTATTTATCATGGTAATATATGCATAATAATTCATCTACCACCAACCTACACCCGTCCACTAGACTGCACTACTATTCTAATACATTTCTTGCATTTTTAACATGGAATTCTTCTTTTAATCTACATGAGTGTCTAAGTCAGGGATCCTCACATCCAGGCCTCAAGAGCCGGTGTCCTGCAGGTTTTAGATGATCCAACACACCTGAATCAAATGGCTGAACTGCCTCCTTAGTATGCAGTCAAGTTTTCCAGAGTCCTGCTAATGACTTCTATATTTGACTCGGGTGTGTTGAAGCAGAGACACATCTAAAACATGAAGGACACCGGCTCTTGAGGCCTGGATGTGAGGATCCCTGGTCTAAGTACTTAATTCAAAGCTGAGTTGTAAAAACCTATCAATTCTCTATACATACAAAAAAAAGTTTTACATTTCCAGACAATTGTTTATTATTTTTTTACTGATTTAAAATCATTGTAGAGCAGGATTTCAATAATTATTGACTCTGGTGTATGTTTGCCTCACTGCTCTCACACTTAAATATCTTCAAAGTGATGATAAGTTTAACAGCATTTCTAAACCAGGGGTAAAACAGGGCATAGATTAGTGGGTTGAGACAAGAGTTAAAATAAAAGACCAGTACCACAAAC
This sequence comes from Pterophyllum scalare, assembly GCA_024447675.2. NCBI lineage: Eukaryota > Metazoa > Chordata > Actinopteri > Cichliformes > Cichlidae > Pterophyllum > Pterophyllum scalare. The sequence goes on along the minus strand of JAMQGT020012412.1, from coordinate 23,036 downwards.
GATGCATATAAAGCGTTAACCACATTGCCTTCAACAAGAGTGTAGCAGTAAAATGGACAGAAGCTTGCTAGAAACACAACTACAAGAACCCCAAGAGTCCTGGCTGCTTTCAGCTCAGATCTGTTTGTTTGATTCAGTGAACGCTGCAGTGTGACAGCTGTAACATGAGAGCGCATGGCACGAGCCTGAGACACAGCCACCACAAACACTCTCAGATACAGAACTATGATGACAGAAACTGGAACAACAAAATCTAAAAAAAGGTCAGCAGTTCCAGCAATATCACTGATGACAAACACACACTCTCCATAGCAGGAATTATACCTGCCTGGTTCAATCAATACATCCTTGGTATAGAAGCTGCTGTAGAAAACAGCATACAGCCAACACAGACAGACACTGAGTTGACTCTAGGCACAGTGATCTGGTGGGTATGCAGAGGGTCACAAATAGCTACATAGCGATCAACTGATATGAGAACTATGTTCCCTATTGAAGCGGTTACAGTATTACAGTTCAAATAGTAATAAAGAGAACACATGGAATACCAAGTACCCAGAATCAGTTCCTATAAATTTCAACTGGCATCAACAGGAGACCCACGAGAAAGTCTGAGACAGCCAGAGAGAGGAGGAGGATGTTAGTGGGTGTGTGGAGCTGCCTGCAGGGAGACAGAAAATGATTTATTACACATTAATCATGACAAAATATCAGTGCTAACATTATTAAGGCATGGCTCAGCTCAGGCAGCTTAGCGGTCATAGTTGAACTACACCAAGGAAATGTATCAATTGCACATCATTCATTCACAGCTCATTCAATTTCAAATTTTTAAAACCTAAACTGTAGAAACAATTGAAAAGGTGATCTCTGCCTGAAGTGGGAGACTGAAATGATGACAAGCAGGTTGAGAACAGCAGTCATCAGAGAGATAGATGAAAGCACAGTGTTCAGAAGCACCCTTTTGGACCAGTTGAGTGTTGGTTTCCTACAGGAACTATTGAGGAATTGTGGAAAACAGAGTTCAACCTCATTCTGGATCTCCATCATCAGGCAGCCGCGCCTCTCTGTAGCTCTCTGACCTGAACTCTGTGATAGAGGGGATTTATATCTGTATTTCATCTGCCCCCTCCTCTCTTTCACTCTCTGTAGAATAATCTCCTATTCATCTCTCCACAACCTCTTGCACTATTTTTCACTCACTGAATTACTGAATATGGTGATGGCTATAAAGTTTTCGTGATATATGATTGTGTTCCTCACTGTCACATATGATGTAGTCATGACCAATAGCAAGAACCTCAATGACAAACTGTAGGTTTAAAAACAGTAATATGGAAACAACTGTGTGACATCATTGTGGTTATTTCCATGTTTTGTATATAGTTCATGTGCATCTGAACATATTCATGCAACACCTAAGCTGTATAAACTGAAAAAATATTTTTGTGTAATTATGATGCATTTGCCATATAATTCCCTGGTATAAACCATTTCAGTTATGATCAGGACATCTATGTTAGGGTTGTTTTATCACCACTGTAATTATATTGTTTGGTTTCACTGTAACTGTAACTTTGGTCCAAATGGTGTAGCAAAATTCTAAAAGCACCCAAGATATTTGAAAGATGATATATTCTAGTTTCTGAAGATGTGTGCGTTTAGCATGTGGCTAACATGCAGTTTGGTGACCTGGTGAACGGTAAGAGGTTAAGAACACTGAATGCCACCTCTGTCAAAAATTAAATAATGATATTTACGCAATCCTTTCCACACATACTATAGACCAGTCAAATCATGTCACACCATAGCCCGTTAAATACCCATCTCTGACTAGTCTGAATTAACTATGTGTTGTCAAAAGCCTCTATATCCCTAGAACACATCAGAATGTAAGATTGGATTATGTGAAATCAAGTATTTCCAGTACTGTGCTGCACTGTGGAGCTGGCTTTTGCTGGTGCCAATCAGCTTGTAAACACAGCTAAAGGTGAGTCTAGCCTTGACCATCTGAAGAAAGTAAAAGTCGTAACAAGATTTCCATGGGTGAACCTGCGGAAGGATCGTTATTGGCTGACGAGTGTACTCCCCGGCCTGCACGGGCTCCCATCTCCTTTGCTGTGAGGGTCTCTCACACGGTCTGCTCGTGGGGGGAGCAGACGATGGGTAAAGCTGGGCGGGTAGGTGGCTCAAATGCAGAATGCGGGTACAGTATATGCATACATTATATCTATAATGAGCATAACTGCAGTGTCTCCATAACAACCATCAACATAACAGAGAAAAACATGTAAGTGCAAAACTTGAACATCACATAATTAAAAATAGCATAAATTTAAAAGGAAAATTGATATATAAAAATTATATTTGATTACTTAGGATACAAAATAAATTTTATTTTACTTTTATTTTATTTTATGAGAGCATCTGGCTCTCACAGTGTCTGCCAAGAAAAATTCCAGCTCTTGGACAAATGTAGTTGATGACCCCTACACTATACGGTGATATTGCCTAGACATAGGACATACAGTGTATCACAGAAGTGAATACAGCCCTCACATTTCTGCAGATATTTGGAATGCTTTTCCACTCCTCCATGATGACATCACAGAGCTGGTGGATATTCAAGACTTTGCCCTCCTCCATCTTCCACTTGAGGATGCCCCAAAGATGTTCTGTTGGGTTTAGGTATGGAGACATGCTTGGCCAGTCCATCACCTTTACCCTCAGCCTCTTCAATAAAGCAGTGGTTGTCTTAGAGGTGTGTTTGGGGTCATTATCATGCTGGAACACTGCCCTGCGACCCAGTTTCTGGAGGGAGTGGATCATGCTCTGCTTCATTATTTCACAGTACATATTGGAGTTCATGTGTCCCTCAATGAAATGTAACTCCCCAACACCTGCTGCACTCATGCAGCCCCAGACCATGGCATTCCCACCACCATGCTTGAGTGTAGGTATGACACACTTATCTTTGTACTCCTCACCTGATCGCTGCACACATGCGTGAGACCATCTGAACCAAACAAATGAATCTTGGTCTCCTCAGACCATAGGACATGGTTGCAGTAATCCATGTCCTTTGTTGACATGTCTTCAGCAAACTGTTTGCGGGCTTTCTTGTGTACAGACTTCAGAAGAGGCTTCCTTCTGGGGTGACAGCCATGCAGACCAATTTGATGTAGTGCGCGGCGTATGGTCTGAGCACTGACAGGCTGACCCCCCACCTCTTCAATCTCTGCAGCAATGCTGACAGCACTCCTGCGTCTATCTTTCAGAGACAGCATTTGGATGTGACGCTGAGCACGTGCACTCAGCTTCTTTGGACGACCAACACAAGGTCTGTTCTAAGTGGATTTTTGGATTTTTTGGATATTATTATTCGGCCCCCTTGCGTTAATACTTTGTAGCGCCACCTTTTGCTGCAATTACAGCTGCAAGTCTCTTGGGGTATGTCTCTATCAGTTTTGCACATCGAGAGACTGAAATTCTCGCCCATTCTTCCTTGCAAAACAGCTCGAGCTCAGTGAGGTTGGATGGAGAGCGTTTGTGAACAGCAGTCTTCAGCTCTTTCCACAGATTCTCGATTGGATTCAGGTCTACACTTTGACTTGGCCATTCCAACACCTGGATACGTTTATTTGTGAACCATTCCATTGTAGATTTGGCTTTATGTTTTGGATCATTGTCTTGTTGGAAGATAAATCTCCATCCCAGTCTCAGGTCTCTTGCAGACTCCAACAGGTTTTCTTCCAGAATAGTCCTGTATTTGGCCCCATCCATCTTCCCATCAATTTTGACCATCTTCCCTGTCCCTGCTGAAGAAAAGCAGGCCCAAACTATGATGCTGCCACCACCATGTTTGACAGTGGGGATGGTGTGTTCAGGGTGATGAGCCGTGTTGCTTTTACGCCAAACATATAACGATATGTTTGGCGTAAAAGCATTTTGGCCAAACAGTTCGATTTTGGTTTCATCTGACCAGAGCGCACCTTCTTCCACATGTTTGGTGTCTCTCCCAGGTGGCTTGTGGCAAACCTTAAACAAGACTTTTTATGGATATCTTTGAGAAATGGCTTTCTTCTTGCCACTCTTCCATAAAGGCCAGATTTGTGCAGTGTACGACTGATTGTTGTCCTATGGACAGACTCTCCCACCTCAGCTGTAGATCTCTGCAGTTCATCCAGAGTGATCATGGGCCTCTTGGCTGCATCTCTGATCAGTCTTCTCCTTGTTTGAGATGAAAGTTTAGAGGGACGGCCGGGTCTTGGTAGATTTGCAGTGGTCTGATACTCCTTCCATTTCAATATGATTGCTTGCACAGTGCTCCTTGAGATGTTTAAAGCTTGGGAAATCTTTTTGTATCCAAATCCGGCTTTAAACGTCTCCACAACAGTATCTTGGACCTGCCTGGTGTGTTCCTTGGTCTTCATGATGCTCTCTGCACTTGGAACAGAACCCTGAGACTATCACAGAGCAGGTGCATTTATACTTGATTACACACAGGTGGATCCTATTTATCATCATAAGTCATTTGGGACAACATTGGATCATTCAGAGATCCTCACTGAACTTCTGGAGTGAGTTTGCTGCACTGACATTAAAGGGGCTGAATAATATTGCACGCCCCACTATTCAGTTTTTTATTTGTTAAAAAAGTTTGACACATCCAATAAATTTCATTCCACTTCAAGATTGTGTCCCACTTGTTGTTGATTCTTCACAAAAAATTAAAATTTTATATCTTTATGTTTTAAGCCTGAAATGTGGCAAAAGGTTGAAAAGTTCAAGGGGGCCGAATACTTTCGCAAGGCACTGTAGGTAGAGAGTTCCAACATGTGAGATCATCCCCTATTGTTTTTAGTAGAGGAATATGATTCAACCATACCAGGTCTGACAGCCTGGGGGAAAAATTTATACCTAAATATCTAATGTTTCCTGACTGTAGTGAGGAGGTCATGCTGTTCTGAAACTTACAATTTAGAGGCAAAACTGTTTATTTACTCCAGTTGATGGAATAATCTAATATAGATGAGAACTTAGCTATAAGTGTTATTGTCTTCAGAAGAGAGGTTTGTGAATTCCCAAGGAAGAGTAATACATCATCGGCATAAAGGCTTATCTTATGGTCTATACTTTTAGTTTGAATTCCTTTAATATTTGCATTTTGTCTAATTTCTGCTGCCAGTGGTTCGATGAAAATGACAAAAAGTGAGGGAGAGAGGGAGCAGCCCTGCCTGGTGCCCCTTTGTAGTTTAAAGCTTTGGGAAATGAAATAATTTGTCCTAACGCGTGCATTTGGAGAGCTGTATAGTGTTCTAATCCAGCTTAGGAAGGATGAACCAAATCCAAATTTGTGTAGAACCACTAACAGAAATTTCCAATTTACCCAATCAAATGCTTTCTCTGCATCTAAAAAGATAATTGTGGTTTCTAATTTGTTAGTGGAACAATAATCTATTACATTTATTAGTCTGGGTGTATTATTGGCTGAGTGCCAATCCTTGATAAAAACCTGTTTGGTCTGGATGTATAATAGATGGAGTGATTTTTTTTCTAATCTTCTGGCAAGGACTTTACAAATTATTTTAAGATCTACATTAATAAGAGAGATTGGGCGGTGGCTGGATGGGAGTGTGGGGTCTTTGCCTGGTTTGAGAAGCAGGCTAATGTTGGCAGAGTTCATGTTTGAAGAGACCATGTGATTGCTCTGAATTTGAGTCACCATTCTGAGAAAAGTGGGTTGTAACACAGACCAAAATTCTTTATAAAACTGCTGGAAAACCATCTGGGCCTAGGGCTTTATTATTTGGGAGATGCTGTATTGCTTCATAAAATTCAGATGATGAAAGAGGCAAATCGAGAGTCGCAGCCTGTTCATCATTTAGTTTTGGTAGATTTATATTATTAAGATATTCTTCAATTTCAACATCATATGGATTAACCTGTGATGAGTATAATGCTTCATAAAAGTCTTTAAAAGAGTTATTTATTTGTTGTGGATCATGAGTAATGTTACCAGTTGAGTCTTTAATAGAATAAATAGTTGTTTTTTTTCTTTATTTAGTTTTAACTGGTTAGCCAGACATTTTCCATATTTATTTCCATGTTCAAAGTTTTCTAAATGCAGCTTCTGCAACATAAATTGAGTCTTCTTATCAGACCCTGCTCTTTTAAAATGCTGGATGATCTTGGCCACTGTGCTGCAGCTCAGTTTCAGGGTGTTGGCAATCTTCGTCTTTTAGGATTCTCAGAGTTCTTTGCCATGAGGTGCCATGTTGGAGCTTTCAGTGACCAGTATGTGAGAGCTGTACTACAAAACTGAACACACCTGCTCCCTATGCACACCTGAGACCTAGTAACACTAATGAGTCACATGACATTTTAGAGGGGAAATGACAAGCAGTGCTCAGTTTGGTCATTTACGGGTGTAGTCTCTTAGGGGTGTACTCAGTTTTGTTGCTGCTGGTTTAGACATTAATGGCTGTACATTGAGTTATTTTGAGGGAATAATAAATTTACACTGTTATATAAGCTGCACACAGACTACTTTTCATTGTGTCAAAGTGTCATTTTGTCAGTGTTGTCCCATGAAAAGATATACTTAAATATCTGCAGAAATGTGAGGGCTGTACTCACTTTTGTGGTACACTGTAAAAATTCTGGATTTGTTCCTCTGTTTGATTTTGACACATTAGAAAGCAGTTTCACATTCCTAAACTGAATGTATCGATTTATTAATAAAAAAAGGTTTCACAGTATTTCTATAGTATGTTTGCCTCGCTGATGTCATATTTGAATATCTGCAGAGTGATGATAAGTTTAACAGCATTTCTAAACCAGGGGTAAAACAAACTATAAATTAAAGGATTTAGAAAAGAGTTAAAATAAAAGACAATCACCATAAAAGATGCAGATGAATCATTGACCACATTTTCATTAACCAGAGAGTAGCTATAAAATGGACAGAAACTCGCCAGAAACACAACTACAAGAACCCCAAGAGTCCTGGCTGCTTTCAGCTCAGATCTGTTTGTTTGATTCAGTGAACGCTGCAGTGTGACAGCTGTAACATGAGAGCGCATGGCACGAGCCTGAGACACAGCCACCACAAACACTCTCAGATACAGAACTATGATGACAGAAACTGGAACAATAAAAGATAAAACAATGTCAACAGTCCCAGCAATATCATTAATGACAAACACACACTCTCCATAGCAGGAATTATACCTGCCTGGTTCAATCAGGATGTCTTTCATATAAACACTGCTGTAGAAAGTTGAATAAAACCAACACAGACAAACACTGAGTTTGACTCTCCCCACAGTGATTCTGGTGGGGTAATGCAGAGGGTCACAAATAGCCACATAACGGTCAACTGATATGAGGACTATGTTAACTATTGAAGCACAGGTAATGTTGCTAGTTAGATAAATATAAACAGAACACATGAGATCACCAAGGACCCAGCAGGTCATGTTTCGAATAATTTCGAACGGCATCAACAGGAGACCCACGAGAAAGTCTGAGACAGCCAGAGAGAGGAGGAGGATGTTAGTGGGTGTGTGGAGCTGCCTGCAGGGAGACAGAAAAGAATATATTACACATCAATGTCAAAATATCTTCATTAGTTAAAAAGGTGCATTATTAAGGCATGATTCAGTGTTGGCATATTAAACATTACAATCATTGTTAAAATACACCAGGAATGTGCCACATTCACTTCATTAATTCATTCTTAGATCAAATGATATAAATCACAGTGTTAAAGTTTCTAAAACTTCAGCTGTAGTTAATCTCTGCCTGAAGTGGGAGACTGAGATGATGACCAGCAGGTTGAGAGCAGCAGTGATCAGAGAGATGAAGGACAGCACAATGTTCAGGAGCACAGCTTTGGACCAGTGAAGTGTCGGCTTCCTGCAGGAACTGTTGAGGAGTCGTGGAAAACAGAGCTCAGCTCCTTTCTGGATCTCCATCATCAGGCAGCTGCAGCTCTCTGATCAGAACTTTTTGTCACAGAGTGGATTCATTCTGCTCCTCCCCAATCCCGTCCTCGTTCTCTCTACACTGCCCATTAACACTCATACATGATCCGTTAATAATTTTTCATTTATCTGGGACTCATGATGCTGATTATTATTAAATTATTTCTTGCAACATGTGCCTATGTGCCTACTTACACTGTCATGGTCCAGGCAGGTCTGGATTTTGTTTCAGTTTTTCCTCTCTTCGCCTCCTATTTCCTGCTTTTTTCCTTTCTCTTAGGTGGAGAGCTGACATAGTTTGCTGCTTGTTCCACCTGTGGGTGGTGCCCTTCTTTTTCCAAGCTCACACCTGTTACCACTCACTCATCATCTTCAATGCTTAAGTTGGGCGTATATTTGGTACTGACACTGGTAGAGATGTGGGCCGAATCAGGGTTCCCAGGGGTGCAATGTGCTACATGTAGATGTATTATTGAAGTGGAATATTAAATAACAAGTAAAACTTCATGTTTAATATATATATATATATATCCAGATGTAAAAATGTAAACTGAAATACATTATATTGCCAAACGTATTATCTCATCTGCCTTCACAGTCATATGAACTCGAGTAACCTCTCATTCTTAATCCATAGCTATAACAGCTTCAACTCATTTGTGAGGTCAGACACTGATGTTGGATGAGAAGGCCTGGCTCACAGTCTCCGCTCTAATTCATCCCAACGGTGTTCTATCAGGTTGAGGTCAGGACTCTGTGCAGGCCAGTCAAGTTCTTCCACATCAAACTCACTCATCCATGTCTTTATGGACCTGCTTTGTGCACTGGTGTGCAGTCATGTTGGAACAGGAAGGGCACATCCCAAACTGTTCCCATAAATTTGGGAGCTTGAAATTGTCCAAAATGTCTTGGTATGCTGAAGAATTAAGAGTTCCTTTCACTGGAACTAAGGGGCCGAGCCCAAATCCTGAGACACAACCCCACACCACAATTCCCCCTCCACCAAACTTTACACTTGACACAGTGCAGATCAAAGTAGTCTCTGGAGCTTAGAAAAAGGCGATTGGACTTCTTTTTGTTTCTTAAAGATGTTTCACCTCACATCTGAAAGGCTTCTTCAGTTCTCAAACCAACAAACAAACTCAAACAAACTAGTTAAACGCAAGCCTGTACAAATATTATGTATTTATGTAGTTCTTTACAAGAACAGAATTCACGAAGTGCTTTACAATCTATCCATCCATTCTCTTCCGCTTGGTCTAAATTGCCCGTAGGTGTGAATGTGACTGTGAACGGTTGTCTGTCTTTGTGTGTTGGCCCTGTGACAGACTGGCGACCTGTACACGTGTACCCTGCCTCTCGCCCTATGACAGCTGGGATTGGCTCCAGCAACCCCGCAACCCTGAACAGGATGGATGGACGGAATAAAGAAAGTCAATGTTCAGGTTCACAATAAAAACAAGACCTAAAACATGTCACTTGTTGTGAGGGATGCCTGACAAATGCTGAGTAAAATTAAAACATGTCATCAGACCAAAAGATTTTGCTGCAGATTTATCTGTAACATCATTAATAGGCATGTTAAAATCACCCACAATAAGAAATTTTGACAATTTGAATGTCAAAGTCAGGAAATCAGTAATCTCTATGAAATACAAGGAACATAGGCCATGTGGATAATATATTAATATACAGTAAAACAGATGAGTTCTTCCAACTTCCAACTAATCTGGAACTCAAATGAAGAGGGGGTTTATGCACTCACCCGTCGCGTATATGAAGCTGCTCTTAAAGACTGCGGAAAGGCCTCCACCACATCCCGATGAATGAGGTGTGCTGAGAAATGAATAATCCTTAGGACACAGTTCAACAAGGTCGGTCGTGATCCAGTTCAGTCTGCCAAGTTTTGATCACAAACAAGAAATCCAATAAGTCTTAGGATGCTCTTTAAAAGATTCAGTAAAGTCTTCAGATCTCATATGTAACAATAGAGCATTCCAGAGTTTAGGAGCCGCAACCTCAGATGAATTGTGCTTGGTGATTTAAGGCTTGAATGCAGCTGCTCGGTCATGGAAACCCATTCCATGAAGCTCTCTATGCACTGTTCTCAAGCTAATCTGAAGGTCACATGATGTTATGAGGTCTGTAATGATTGACTCTGCAGAAAGTTGGTGAGCTCTGTTTACTCTGAGTATTCGCTGACCCTGCTCTGTCATTTTATGTGGCCTACCACTTTGTGACTAAGTTACCCAATTGCTTCCACTTTGTTATAATACCGCTAACAGAAAATTCCATGGCTGAAGTTACTGCACAGGATGCATCCTAGCATGGACCAGTGAGTTGCTACAGGAAGCGTTGAGGAGTTGTGGAAAACAGCTCTGCTTCATTCTGGATCTCCATCATTATGCAGCTGCAGATCCTGCAGCTCTCTCACCAGAACTCTGTCATACAGCAACTTTATCTCCTTCTTCCACACCTCCCCACCACTCTCACTCCCTGGATGATATCCTCCCCCTTTCTCTCAACACAACTTATTTTCTCATTCACTGAATAACTCAATATTGGGATGAGTATCACATTTTTGTCATACGCATTGAAACAAATACACTTTAATTGGCCGAAATGGCCAAAATTCCAAATTTAGGCATCAAAATTGTAGTCCACAAATCAGCCATCAGAATGTCTATGTCCATCTTTTGTATACAGCACATGATTAAAACTTGATTTGAATATTTTATGCAACACCTAATCCAGTTCTCTTTCATAGCATTCGTTTCATGTCTCACTATGGGAACGCCATCTGCGTGACCTCATCAGAAGCTCAAATGTCATTACACCAGCCCTTACAGGCTGGCTTAGTGATGCTCATGTCAGGGAGGGGCCAGGGCCTCCCTATATAATAGGCTGACATGGCGTAAGATATTCAGAAACCTCTGCTCGCTTCTCACAGAAGCCTGTTGACAACTGTGCTTTTGGGCGCTAAGCTAAATGGTCTGGAGATGTCACCGGGCACTTTGTTCCCAACATTTCAGTTGTTCGCTAGCTTACAAGCAGTAGCAATACTGTCCTGTAGCTGGTGCTAATGTTCAGTAGCAATACTTTCACCCTGGGAAGTAGCAATACTTTCCCAAAGCGAAGTAGCAACACTTTGCTAATAAAGTACCACTAGCTTTACCCTTAGGTAGCAATACCCATTGGCGTTAGTGGTTTCTCACATTAAGAAGTAATACCTGTAGAGAAGTGGAACTACTTTTCTCCTCACGCCAGCGGAATAGCAATATTCTCCGCACTTTAATTAGCACTTTAATTAGGTGTCAGGCTTGCTAGCGTTCATAGCCCTCTAGCTAACCATGGCTACGACTAACAACCCAAACAAAGTTGGGAAATTTTATCTTTGCGGCAACAAGATTTCTACCTGGGATAAACACCCTGTGTGTGTGGCATGTCTGGGCTTTTTCCACACTCAGGCTGCCCTAACTTCCACTCATGACTGTATCCACTGTGCGGCCTTTCCACGCAAATTGCTCCACCGCAGGTTAGCTCGCCAAGCTAATCTATCGGGAAGCGACCCTTTGCTAGGTGAGGCTGCTGCACCACAGGCAGAAATAGAAATGCCCGGGGACCTGACGGCAACGCCTGGCCCCACCTGGGCAAGAGGCAGACCCTCAGCCCTTCGCCACTGCTTTCCCTTTGCTCAAAACCGACAGAGGATGTGAGGGTTTCTCCGCTGCTAGGATCATCTTAGGACAAGATGTTAACGAGGGTGTAGACGAGCCGGCTGACTAGAAGCTCCTGTTGTCAGACAACGATGAGGAGGAAGACTCCAACTCCATGGCTAGCGACAGCCGGGCTGCAAAGCCCCCGGCTACCGGTCAGGTTGATAAACCTACGCTGCCATCTCTCCTGGATCTCGATATGCAGGACACGTGCAACCGCACAGCTGCTAGGCTCAACATCCCGTGGCCCGCCGTGCAAACCGAGGTTGTAAAATCTCGTTTTGATGGCCAGAAATTGCCTAAGGCGAAAAAGACGAGTAACCAGATGTTGCCTGTGTTAACGGAGCTACTTGACAAGATAGCGGTGACGTGGAAATCAAAACCATACAGCGAGAAGCACCCCAGCTTGGGAAGCTCCCTGTTGGATTGCGTAGGGATTGAATCCCTCGGTCTCCGCCAGATGCCACAAGTGGACCCATTGGTATCGAGCCATCTTCACCCGAAGACCTCCCTGTTTTCGTCGGCTCCGTCCCGCCCCTCCAAGGCAGACCACTTCCAGTCCAGCCTCATTGAGAAGTGCTACAAGCAGCGGCTCTTTCAGCGAGAGCCCTCAATGCCTCTTCCATCTTAATGGCATACCAAGCTGAGCTGGAAGAGGACATGACAGCTAAACCAGATACCACTGTGAGGGAAGAAGTCTGTGTTATAACTAACCACGTCCTGCTCCTCCACAAAATAGCGATACAGGCTACTGGGAGAGCCATGGGTCTCATGGTTCTCCAGGAGCGGGCATGCTGGCTCGGGCTCACCGACCTGACGACTAAGGAAAAAGAGGAGCTCCTCGACACCCCTGTCGTCCCTCAATGTCTCTTCGGTGCTGCTCTTACCTCCATGCAGAAGAGATCTGAGGAGAAAAAGTGGGATGATGAGGCTTTGAAACTCTGCCTGCCGAGGAGGGCTCAGCACGCCACCCCAGCAGTGCCATGCCAGTCATACGCGCAGGCAGCATCTCTCCCGGCCCCCGGCTTTAGAATCCCTAAGGTGCCTAAGGCGCAGGCAGCCCCACAAGCTGCGGGGACTCCTAAGAATCCATGGGCTAGGAAGCAGTCTCCCCAGGCCAGACCTCAAGCAGCCGCTCCTCCAGTCCTCGCTGCTGCTACCGGGAGGAAAAAGAAGCGGCCGGCCTGACAGCCTTTCCTCTAGGGGAGAGCGAGCACAGCTTGTCCCCCTGGGCCACTCTCCTCCCACCCAGCTCTGTTCCAGAGCAAGTTCAATGGGACATGTTCCACACAGAGTGCAGTACTCAGGTCGGCGTTCCTCTCACCGGACCCACCGAGCAGAAACAATGTCAAAGTTTGCAAAGTTGTTTCACGAACACTTTTCTAATGCATTCTGTATTAAAAAAGTCCTGACATGCACATCCAGGCAGTTTGCCGAGGGCGCTGTCAGGTGTTGTAAAACACTTGAAAAAAATAATAAAAACAAACATGCTGATAAACAGATCAGTACTGTCTGCCATAACGCAGCCCGTGGAGATTCGCACTCCCAAGGCTGACGGTCCCGCCACCTTCATCAAAGGTGAGCGAGGTAACAGATCATGCGTATGTTATGCGCCCCAGCCACGAGAGAGCACCAATATGCCATCTCTGACAAAGTGGCCCGTGAGCCCGCTGTCTCTTTACATGGAGAGCTGGGCCACATGCACTCAGTCAGCATGGGTGTTGAGGACAATAGAAAAAGGCTACAGGCTTCAATTCATTGTCGCTCCACCGCAATTCAAAGGGATTATTTACTCTCATGCCCAGGGCGAGTCTGCCCGTTTCCTCTTGGAGGAAATTGCCACGTTAATAAACAAAGGGGCTATAAGAGTTATCCCTCCCGAGGAAACCCACGGCGGTTTCTATTCAAGGTACTTCTTGTACCAAAGAAGGGGGGGGAGGGGGATGAGAGCCATTCTGGATGTGCGTGCCCTAAATCAGCACTTAAGAAAATACAAGTTCAGGATGCCTATCAGGAGGTGACTTGTCACACAGATGCTCTTATACACCATCTGGAGAATTCGGGTTTCCAGATAAATGTGGAAAAGAACATGTTGAGACCAACTCAATGCATAACTTTTATAGGGCTCAGCCTAGACTCCCTCAGGGTGAGAGCGTTTCTGACCTCAGAGAGAATAGTGACCATACAGTCATCCCTTGCACTGTTTCGCAGAGGCAACACGGTTACCCTCAAACAGTGCCAAAGGCTGCTGGGCCTGATGGCTTCCGCTGTAATGGTGATACCACTGAGACGCCTGCACATGAGAAGTTTTCTGCGCTGGGTAGGCTCGCAGGAACTAGAACCCCACTACAAGGGCCACTGTCGTGTGAGGGTCACTGCAGATTGTTCACTTGCTCTTCGCCAGTGGAAGGAGTAGGGTTCCTGTCTCAAGGCGTTACCCTGGTTACAGTTTTAACCAGAAAAGTGGTCTCCACAGATGCCTCCCTTGTAGGCTGGGGTGCCACTCACGAGGGGAGAGCAGTGAATGGGAGGTGGGGCTCTCACATGCGCACTACCCACATAAACTGTCTGGAACTGCTGGCAGTTCACCTGTCACTAAAACATTTTCTCCCTTGGCTGAGAGGCCATCATGTTCTAGTGAGGTCAGACAACTCCACTGTGGTGGCCTACATTAACAGACAAGGGGGCCTGAGGTCCCCCAGGTTACACACACTGGCACACAGACTGATAGTCTGGGCCAGCATCCACCTGCTGTCACTGAGAGCAGCTCATGTGCCAGGAATTTTGAACTTTGGGGTAGATCTTTTATCCAGGGGCAATCCACGCTATGCAGACTCGAAACTTCACCCCGAGGTGGTGAAGCAGATCTGCACGCTCAACCTGAACACAGCCGGGCTCCCTCGTAGTCTTATTGACACTATTCAGTGTGCTAGAGCATCATCTACTAGGATGCTGTATGAGCATAAGTGGCGGGTGTTTGAAAACTGGTGCTTAGAATCACAGGCCATCCCTTTTCAGTGCTCTGTGGCAGTGATTCTATCATTTCTTCAAGCCCTGATTGACAAGGGTAAAGCCTTCTCCACCATCAAGGCAGCCATTTCAGCCGTCCATATTGTTTTTGAGGGGAAGACGGTAGGACAGCATCCCATTATGTCATTTCATGAAGGGTGCACGCTGTAAATTGCCTACATCTAAGCCACTGGCTCCATCGTGGGATCTTCCCACAGTGCTGACTGCAGTCTCCTGTCCCCCGTTTGAAACCCTGGAACAGGTTGAGCTAAAATTGCTGTCCTTGAAGACAGCCTTATTGATTGCTTTGGCTTCAGCTAAGCATGTAGGGGAGATGCATGCTCTTTCAGTGCACCAGTCGTGTATTCAGTTGTCCCCAGATGATACAAAGGTCAGTATGCGGCTTAACCCCGCTTTTATTCCAAAGGTTATGGGCACGTGTTCTCCTATAGAACTGCTTGCCTTTAATCCACCACCTTTCACCTCTGAGGAGCAAGAGCAGCTGCATACCTTGTGTTCAGTCCTGGCTCTTCGGATTTATATGAACAGAACCCAGGACTTTAGGCAAAGTGACCAACTGTTTGTGTCTTGGGCTAAACCGCATAGGGGAAGGCCAGTGTCTAAACAGCGCCTTTCCCATTGGATAGTAGGATAGTAGGAGCAATCGCCCTGGCCTATGCCAGCAGGGATCTTCAGCCTCCTGCTGGGTTGTGGGCTCACTCCACTAGAGGTCTGGCAAACCTCATGGGCTCTCTTTAAGGGGGTTTCCATTCAGGAGGTGTGTGCAGCTGCATGCTGGGCTTCACCTCACACATTTGCTAGGTTTTACAAGCTAGATGTTACAGCACCTAGGCTGGCGCATTCGGTCATCAGTACAGGTCCTTCCTAGGTGGGGACTGTGCCCCTGTGAAGTGCTATAGGGGACAGTTGTCTTTTTAACAGACATGTCTGGCAATCCAGGGGTCAGTATTTCTCCCATAGTGAGACACGAAACAAATGCTATGAAAGAGAACTTAAGGTTATGTATATAACCCCGGTTCTCTGAGTAGCATGACTGAGTGTCTCACCAGACCACCCTCCTTGCGATGGAAGCGAGGACGAGGTGGGCTTGTTTTGAATGGCATCTGATGCTATGTCAGCCTATTATATAGGGAGGCCCTGGCTCCTCCCTGACATTAGCATCACTGAGCCAGCCTGTAAGGGCTGGTGTAATGACATTTGAGCTTCTGATGAGGTCACACAGGAGGCGTTCCCATAGTGAGACACTCACTCGTGCTACTCAGAGAACCGGGGTTATATACATAACCTTAAGATATTTAGGGTAAAACACAAAAGATACTTTGAATTAGAACATGACTGTCCAACATTTACTGGTTAATTCCTCAATGTTTAAAATAGTTTAATTTGTAATAAACGTTGAACAGATCCAATCAAGAATTAAGTTAGTGTTGTTCCAGTGTCACTGACGTTTCATAGATATTTTCGTTTTTCTGTCTAGAGCTGTGCCAGAACTCCAGTACTCAGAATCAGCAGTCATATAAATAAGTAAATGGAATTTGGAATAAGCTGATATCGTAGGTAAACTTTTTGAAAACAAAGTGAACACCAAACCTTAAATTAGAGGAACCTCTGTTTACAAGCACAGATAAGTGTTCAAGTGAAGTTTCACATTATCAAGAATTATTTTATTTAAAGGACACTGTAAAATATAAATAAAAACAGAATGCAGCATGCTGACATTGCTCACTGGTTTGAGCAGGTGACACCGGGCTGTTTCCTGTGTTCTCTTTCCCACCTCTACCTTTACACTGTCTACAGTAAAGGTGAAAATATCCCCCCAAAAAATCTTAAATAAATAAAAAAAAAAAACACGAACACATATGCACACAGAATGTACCTCATGAATACATATTTTTTTTCAGAAAACAAAAATTAAAGGACAAAATGTTCCATTAACTTATAATATATTAAAATGCATAGGAGGGGTCACCATTTTGTGGAAGCCACCATCTCCCATCTGATTAATCGAGGTTTATGTATGTGGCTAGAGACCGGACACATTCAGGTGCCGGTCATAAAATTAGAATATCAAGAAAAAGCTTATTTATTTCAGTCATTCCATTCAAAAATTGAAACTTGTATATTATATTCATTCATTACACACAGACTGATATATTTCAAATATTTGTTTCTTTTAATTTTGATGATTATAACTGAAAACTAATGAAAACCCCAAATTCACTATCTCAGAAAATTAGTATATTACTTAAGACCAATAAAAAAAAGGATTTTTAGAAATGTTGGCCAACTGAAAACTATGAACATGAAAAGTATGAACATGAAAAGTATGAACATGAAAAGTATGAGCATGTACAGCACTCAGTACTTAGTTGGGGCTCCTTTTGCCTGGATTACTGCAGCAATGTGGCGTGGCATGGAGTCCATCAGTCTGTGGCACTGCTCAGGTGTTATGAGAGCCCAGGTTGCTCTGATAGTGGCCTTCAGCTCTTCTGAATTGTTGGCTCTGGCGTATCACATCTTCCTCTTCACAACAGCCCATAGATTTTCTATGGGGTTAAGGTCAGGTGAGTTTGCTGGCCAATTAAGAACAGGGATACCATGGTCCTTAAAACAGGTACTGGTAGCTTTGGCACTGTGTGCAGGTGCCAAGTCCTGTAGGAAAACAAAACCTGCATCTCCATAAAGTTGGTCAGCAGCAGGACGCATGAAGTGCTCTAAAACTTCCTGGTAGACGACTGCGTTGACCTTGGACCTCAGAAAACATAGTGGACCAACACCAGCAGATGACATGGCACCCCAAACCATCACTGACTGTGGAAACTTTACACTGGACCTCAGCTAACGTGGATTCTGTGCCTCTCCTCTCTTCCTCCAGACTCTGGGACCTTGATTTCCAAAGGAAATGCAGCATTGACTTTGATCAGAGAACATAACTTTGGAGCACTCAGCAGCAGTCCAGTCCTTTTTGTCTTTAGCCCAGGTGAGACGCTTCTGACGCCGTCTCTTGTTCAAGAGTGTCTTCACACGAGGACTGCGACAGCTGAAACCCATGTCTGCATACGTCTGTGGGTGGTGGTTCTTGAAGCACTGACTCCAGCTGCAGTCCACTCTTTGTGAATCTCCCCCACATTTCTGAATGGGTTTTGTTCCACAATCCTCTCCAGGGTGCGGTTATCCCTATTGCTTGGACACTTTCTTGTACCACATCTTTTCCTTCCCTTCACCTCTCTATTAATGTGCTTGGACACAGAGCTCTGTGAACAGCCAGCCTCTTTAGCAATGACCTTTGGTGTCTTGCCCTCCTTGTGCAAGGTGTCAAAGGTCGTCTTTAGGACAACTTTCAAGTCAGCAGTCTTCCCCATGATTGTGTAGCCTACAGAACTAGACTGAGAGACCATTTAAAGGCCTTTGCAGGTGTTTGGAGTTAATTAGCTGATTAGAGTGTGGCACCAGGTGTCTTCAATACTGAACCTTTTTACAATATTCTAATTTACTGAGATACTGAATTTGAGGTTTTCATTAGTTGTCAGTTATAATCATCAAAATTAAATAAATAAAAAGCTGAAATGTATCAGTCTGTGTATAATTAATGGATATAATATACAAGTTTCACTTTTTGAATGGAATGACTGAAATAAATCAGCTTTTTCATGATATTCTAAGTTTATGACCAGCACCTGTATATAGTACCCCAAAAAAGGAAGAGAAATTGTAGGCATTGGCCTGCTGTGGAGGGACATTTAAGTTCGTTACTGAGCCTTCAGACTCAAGATATGAAGGATAATACCTGTTTTATCATCCAAGAAGGGGCTTGTTCCCTCCACCAAAGAAGTGAAAATGAGAAGAAAAGAAACAGCATGATCGGCATCTTAATAAAATGTCATTCTTTTCATCCTCACCTCAAGCCTCATCTCCTGACCTGATGTCAAGCCTTAAACATATGAAAACATGCATAAATGTGGTTATCTATTCTGGATATTGTTGAAATGACTTATTTTCAGAAGATTAGACATGCAACCCTTCCCCAGACAGCTGAAAACAACAACAGCTGGTTATAAGCTAACAATATGACAGCTAATGTTAGGCTTTAGTGTCCTAAAAATCACACTTTGCCTCTGATAAATTCTCACATCATAAGAGAATTTGTTCACTAAGTGTCAGAGAACAACAAAGTTGTATGCCCTTCAAAGACTTTCTTCCCCCTTCAGGGACACTGATAGCTAGCAGCTAACAGTTGCTAACAGCAGCAAAAGGAGCAGCGCTTACCGACAGGAAAGTTCAGCAGATCCTCAACAACTCTCTTCAGTATCGCTGTCACTGATCAAAAGTGAGCTACTCATCGACCCATATCCTGTTCAGTTTCACCAAGTTTTCCACAATGTATCATAAATATTTAACTCATATGATAATTTCTTTATTCTGTATTAGATGATCTTGTTCTCAGCCTAACAAATTATAGCATCCCTCAACCAACACACAGGAAACAGAAAAAAATGAAAAAAAGTGGAGTGAAAATTACAAGGTACCAGTTTCACAGAGAAATACCTTGTGATTTTTATTTTACAAAGTTTATATACTTATGAGAATTTTTTTAATCAAAAGTACATAGGTACATTCTACTGGAAGTTTCTCTTCTCATATTGTATTTGCAATCAACACTTCAATACTTCATCTATCACTAATCTAAATCACTATTTTGATCTTATTCTACAGCGCTCTTATATTCAATGCTATTAATGCTCAGTCAACTCCTACTGAATACATCACACTGTAGGCCACATTCAACATGAGTGGAAATAGTTACCTAACTAAATGATGTCACTCAACATTGATTTTTCATTGTAAGAGGCTCTAAAGTGAGTAAGAGACTGAGGAGCTGAAAGGAGGTTTGATCTGCAGGTGTGTCAGCCATGCAGCCATAATTCTGTTTCAGCAACACAGTGAAAGCCAGTCTGAATATTTCTTTAAGCAGAAAAATGCTAAAGTTAAGAATTCCTAATGTTCACATTCATTTTATTAATTAATAACTTAAACAAAGCTTTTTTCCTCTGTTTGTTCTGATACAGTAGAAAGCAGTTTCACGTTTCCAGATTGAATGTTTCAATTAACTGATTTAAAATATCACTGGAGCAGGTTTCACAGTATTTCTATAGTATGTTTGCCTCACTGCTGCCATTCTTGAATATCTGCAGAGTGATGATAAGTTTAACAGCATTTCTAAACCAGGGGTAAAACAAACTATAGATCAAAGGGTTTAGACAAGAGTTCAAATAAAAGACCATCACCACAAAAGATGCAGATGGATCATTGGCCACATTTTCATTAACCAGAGAGTAGCAGTAATATGGACAGTAACTTGCCAGATAAACAACTACAAGAACCCCAAGAGTCCTGGCTGCTTTCAGCTCAGATCTGTTTGTTTGATTCAGTGAACGCTGCAGTGTGACAGCTGTAACATGAGAGCGCATGGCACGAGCCTGAGACACAGCCACCACAAACACTCTCAGATACAGAACTATGATGACAGAAACTGGAACAATAAAAGTTAAAACAA
This sequence comes from Pterophyllum scalare, assembly GCA_024447675.2. NCBI lineage: Eukaryota > Metazoa > Chordata > Actinopteri > Cichliformes > Cichlidae > Pterophyllum > Pterophyllum scalare. The sequence continues at coordinate 2,748 of JAMQGT020012412.1, read as the reverse complement.
GGTCAAAAATACCAGTAATATCATTAATGACAAACACACACTCTCCATAGCAGGAATTATACCTGCCTGGTTCAATCAGGATGTCCCTTGCATAAACACTGCTGTAGAAAGTTGAATAAAACCAACACAGACAAACACTGAGTTTGACTCTCCCCACAGTGATTCTGGTGGGGTAATGCAGAGGGTCACAAATAGCCACATAACGGTCAACTGATATGAGAACTATGTTTCCTATTGAAGCACAGACAATGTTGCCAGTCAGATAAACATAAACAGAACACATGAGATCACCAAGGACCCAGCAGGCCATATTGCGAATGATTTCTAACGGCATCAGCAGGAGACCTACGAGAAAGTCTGAGACAGCCAGAGAGAGGAGGAGGATGTTAGTGGGTGTGTGGAGCTGCCTGCAGGGAGACAGAAAATAATATATTACACATTAATAATATCAGAATATCCATCCATCCATGTTCTTCTGCTTATCCAATGTCAGAATGTCTTCAGTGAAAATCCTGTTACTAAAAGTGTTCCATTCATAAGTTCATGATTGATAAACCCTTTAGTCATGTTAAAATACACCAAGAATGTGTCACATTAACTTCGTTCATCCTTAAATCAAATGACATAAATGACAAAACGACATCTCTGCCTGAAGTGGGAGACTGAGATGATGACCAGCAGGTTGAGAGCAGCAGTGATCAGAGAGATGAAGGACAGCACAATGTTCAGGAGCACAGCTTTGGACCAGTGAAGTGTCGGCTTCCTGCAGGAACTGTTGAGGAGTTGTAGAAAACAGAGATCAGCTCCTTTCTGGATCTCCATCATCAGGCAGCTGCAGCTCTGATCAGAACTCTTGGTCATGGTGTGGATTTATTCCCTCCTCCCAACAAAATGATGTTCCTCCTCTTTCTCTCTACACAACCCCTTCACTGTTCACACTCACTGTGTCAGGAGTCCATCCTCCTCCAAAGAACAACCTCATAGTTCCTTTTTGCAGTCACATTTTACAACCTATTCCTACGTTTTTAAATAAAATTAAGCAACGTCTAGCAGTCTTCTCTGGCAAATCCTGAAGAAACACATAAAAATTGATTTTCTCAGATTTCTGAAAAGTCTATAGAGACTAAAAGTATTAGATGAAGCCAGAAAAATTAAAACAAATAAATAGCCTGACTTTTATTTAGAGATTTTCTACTGTCCTTGAGCCCTGAAAGCACTTTATACAACATTCCTTATTCATCTAATCACCTCAGTATTTTGCCCACAGATACTTTGGCATGCCAACTGGAACAGCCTGATATTGAACTAAGCTTCTGATAGGCACCCTGCTGTACCACTGGAGCTACAGCAACCCACTGATATGCCCGACATGACACACAAAGCCACATTTTGGAAATGTTCATAAAGGGGGTTTTCACTCAAGTGACCTGTGCCTAGACAACAATTGTTATCCACCATGTTGGTGCCCTTCAACACATAAACATACACGATCACCATAGTTCCCACTGAGAAAGGTGAGATGGTTCATTGCGTTGTTTTTGAAGTGGAAGCAAAAGTGGACGTGATAAAGGTACAGGATTTTATCGCATTCCAGATTAATAATCAAGGAAAATTCACTGAGGAATTATCAAGAGATCGAAGAAACTAAATTCTAAGTACGTTCTTACCAGTGAACACTTGTGTAGTTGTGGAAAAAATAAGTTGAGCCCTGAAACCAAACTTTATGATTTATTGAAAGTAGGAATATAACTTTGCACAGGGATCAATACAGCACGAACAGTCTTCACACCGGGATTGACCAAAGAGCAAAATAATCACAATTCCTCTATAGTCATTGTGTTGATACAGTCTTGTTCTATCTGTCATGGTCCTGGGCCGGTGGCCCAGCGTTATGTTTTGTCAGCCCGAGTCCCTTCGCAACAGCTGTCTGCCCCGTCAGCTGCGCCTCCACCGCAGACGGTGCCGTCGGACACCTCGCCGCAGCGCCCGCCCGGTTCCAGGAGAAGGAAGCGCGGGTCTCAGCGAGGGAGACGGCGGTCTTCGTCTGCGGCAACTGAGAGTTCCACACCGCCCCAGCCGGAAATCACCGCGCTGTCGGAGCAGCCACAGTACAAGTCTGCTTCCGCAGCCGTGTGTGCCAACACTGGACACGCAGTGAGTAAGCCTCTGCTTTTTCCTGCTCCTGCAACTCTGTCAGCCGGAGACCCGGAGTCTTTGTCTCCTTCTAAGACTGACTCCATGGACCACAGAGTAAAGCAGGATGTCTCTGATTATTTGTTGGATTTATGTGAAGAGTGGCTTACCCTGCCCAGTGAGGGGTGTAAGGCAGCCATCGTGCACAGTGTGACTGGGCTGGTTGAGTGTTTCCCCTGGCTCTTGGACTCGTTGCACATGTCGATTAAGGATTTTGTGGTGGAGGTAATTCTCCCCAATTCGTTTGTTCCTCCAGTTAAGACTGTCGCCTTCAAGCCCGTTTCACCTCCAGTTCCAGCCCGAGCTCCCTCTGTCCCTGCAGCCTCTGCAGCCCCAGTTCTAGCTCCCTCTGAAGCTCCTGCTCCAGCTCTAGCTCTAGCTCCCTCTGAAGCTCCTGCTCCAGCTCTAGCTCTAGCTCCCTCTGAAGCTCCTGCTCCAGCTCTAGCTCTAGCTCCCTCTGAAGCTCCTGCTCCAGCTCTAGCTCTAGCTCCCTCTGAAGCTCCTGCTCCAGCTCTAGCTCAGCTCCCTCTGAAGCTCCTGCTCCAGCTCTAGCTC